>JAXQQM020074099.1:0-119778 GCA_034641835.2 Pinus albicaulis | reverse complement strand
AGTGGAATCTACTAATAAGATCATTGAAGGAATCCTAACAAAGACTATTCATTTACATAGAAGAGATTGGGTAGATAGGCTTTCTGAAGCCTTGTGGGCCTATAGAACTACATGGAGAAACACAACAGGCCATACTCCTTATGAGCTTGTTTATGGAAAGCAAGTTTTGTTTCCCATAGAGTTTCAGATTCAAACTTTCAAAATGGCAGTTCAACTAGGACTTGATTTAACTGAGGCACAAAAGCATAGA
This sequence comes from Pinus albicaulis, assembly GCA_034641835.2. Lineage (NCBI taxonomy): Eukaryota > Viridiplantae > Streptophyta > Pinopsida > Pinales > Pinaceae > Pinus > Pinus albicaulis. The sequence goes on along the minus strand of JAXQQM020074099.1, from coordinate 119,528 downwards.
CTAGAGAAAATTAATGAATTGGATGAGATCAGACAAGATGCAGTTCAGAAAACAAGTGTAGTCCAACAGCAAAGGGCTAGATGGCATGAAAAGTACATCAAAGAGAAGAAATTCAAAGAGGGTGACTGGGCTCTCTTGTTTGATTCAAAATTCAAGGATTTTCAAGGTAAATTTCAGACACATTGGCTTGGGCCATATGAAATTGTTGAAATTTTTTATAATGGGGCAGTAAAAAACAGAACTATAGATGAAGAAGAGGTCACTTTTCTTGTGAATGGTCATAGATTGAAGTTGTATCACAAACCACTCTCAAGAGAAGAATTTGTCAAGAAGTTCCAAGAATGCAGTGATGTGAAGTTAATGAAGAAAAATTCTTCTTCTTCATCAACTTGATTAAATTTTCTAAAGTATTTCTTTGAAAAAAAATAAAAAAATTTAAAAAATAAAAAATAAAAAAATAAAAATAAAGGTATAAACATGAAAACCAATCATTGATTGGCATGTTTATACAGAAAAGATAGGGTGAAAATCAGAGTCTTTCTGACATTCTAACTTTTCCCATTTTGTTTTTACAAGCAGCTGTTACAAAATCATAAGTTTAGATCCATAGTGCTTATGATCCATCTCATTTCATTTCACTTCATTCACTTATCCATCCATATTCCATTTTATTCATTCATTCATACTCTACTTCATTCCATATTTCATTCATTTCGTTCCATATTCCATCCATCTCATTTTCATGTCAAGATTTAAAGTTTGATGTCTTGCTATAAATGAATAAAACATGTCATGGATTGCAGGGCAGTTCTTATGTTCTTTCACTCCATTTCATAAACTGAATCCATTCCATTTCATCATCCACTTCATACATATCATGTCTCATCATCCATCTCCATTCATACCATATAACATTTCACCTATATCTCCAAAAACCACTCCATTCCATGATCAAAATGCTCTACAGGTACATTCTGCAGCTTAACAGACATTCTGCAGCTGTTCAGCCTTTCCGCAGCTAGCCAGACATTCCGCAGCTACAAATCCTGAAGGCATTAGTCAGCAAACATTAGAATTGCAACAAAATGATCCAGTGTATCCCTGAATAAAAAGCATCAAGAAGGATTATGAAGACTCTTCCAAAGGTGAACAAAGAAGAAAAAGACTACAAAAATCAAATGAAAAGAAGAGGTAACAAGTTTAGATTATAATGGCATTTCATAAAGTTTAGCATAGTTCTAGTTATGAATTGTTCAAAAAGGTTGTTTTAATTATTTTTATTGATCAAGACCAATAAAACCTCCACAGACTTTGGATTAAAATCTCTCATTTCAAATTCCATGCCCGACATCATTTAAGCAGTTAAAATGGCCGAGGTGTTTGAATTCTTCACGTCTCTTAACAAAATCATTCAATGATGATTCTCTTTGTCGTTGTAAAAATCTCCGCCGTCTTTTCAATCATTAATTCGTTTCCTCCACCTCATTCCATTACCCCATTCCGTGACTACTTCCATCACTCCATTCTGTAGCCGGCATTTCATTCCGCAAACAGAGATATTCTTGTCATTGTGAGCAGAGCAAAAAGGGTATATCAGTTTGAATCACCGTGGGCAGAGATTGAGCATTATCATTGGAAATGCAGAGGTATAGCACCGTGAGAATTTGAAGCCATTTGTTACCGTGGGCAGACAAAGTATCACCGTGGGTAGAGATTGAGTATTATCACTGTAAACGTAGAGGTATAGCAGTGAAGAATTTGAAGTCATTTGTCACCGGGAGACAGAGGTATAGCATTGAAAAATTTGAAGCTATTTTCCATCGAAAGACAAAGGTATAGTAGTGTGGGAAATTTGAAGCCATTTGTCACTGTCAAACAGAGGCATATCAGTCCAAAGTTCCATTGTCAACAGAGGCATATCAGTCCGAATTTTTGAAGCTGTTGTCACTGTCAATCAGAGGTATGTCATTCCGAAGTTTGAAGCCATTATCATTAAGAACTTGAAGCCATTTCAATTCAAAGGTGAAAGTTATTGTTTCTGTGGGTAGAAGAGTGTTAATCTGAACATTGAAGAAGCAATTATGGGTTTCATTGTAAGAACTGAACCAGTGGGTTCAAAATACTTAGAAGGCTACCCTCAATGCAAAGAAATGTTGCAACAAATAGGATGGCTTCAATTTTTGGAGAAATTTAATGGCTTCCACAAGGAAGTCACTAAAACATTTGCAAGATCATTTCAAGGAACTGAAGTTGAAGTGGGAGATGTCAAATTTACTGTCACTGAAGTTTTCATTGCAAAAGCTACAGGGTTGCTTATAAATGGAGAGAGATGGTTCAAAAACAGAGAATTCCACAATGAATCCTGGAAGCAAATTCTAAAATCACCAGGTATGGATGTCACTGTATTTAAGAAAGGAATTCCAAGTTCTGCATTGAAAAATAAATGGAGAAACATACTACTTCTTCTGCAAAAATTTATTACATTTGAGGGTAGATATGGCACATTTTATGTCTACCACATTAAACTGATAATGCATTTTCTGGGGGAAGACTTAAACCTACCCTATTTCTTGCTTCAAAGCTTGAAAAAGATGGCTTCCTGTGTTCAAAGAAGGGTTCAATTTTTAGAGGCAACCCTATATCATCATGGTTTGGTTAAAATTTTTATTGAACATCATTTAGCCAAAAAAAATGATACATGGGACAATTTCTTGACAAGAAATCATTTTGAAGAGCCAAAATAGCCCTCACCTGAACCACAGCCTACAAAGAGAAGCAGGAAATGGAGGACTTCAAAAGTTGAAACTGATAAAACAGTCCAAGAAAGTAGTGAGGAAATCATTTCAGAGAAGTTGACTCAAATCAAGAGACAACTTAAGGAAGAAAAGGTAATCAATAAATCTGGCATGGAGAAAGGAGAGGGATCTTCTCAGCCTAGAAGAAGCCACAGACTAAAGGGGAAACTGAAGAAAACACTAATCAAACAAACAGGGGTGATTAATATAGAAGATGAGGAAACATCCATTGAAGAAGATGTTGAAGAAGATTTTAATGAAGGAACCCCTGAAATTGACCCTGCTCAACAAGAAATTTATGATTATGTGGAAACTTTGGAAAAGAGAGCTTCAGAAAGTAAGGAGAGAACCCCTAGTCCTCCACTGTCTGAAATAGATGTATTAAGAAGGGATAGATATGAGTTGGAAATACTTAATAGACACATCAAAAATGAGAATGAAATTTTGAAGGAACAAGTCAAGCTCAAAACCGATATGAACTCAACCTTATCCCTACATATAGACAAAGTGGAAAAGACCAATGACAAGTTGAAGAAGAGGAACAAAAAGCTAATCAGGGCACTTACCAACCTAAGGTTCAAACTTGTTATCAGAAAACCCAGAAGATATTTAGCTTCCAGACAAAGGAGAAGGAGAAGATTAGATGTTCTTGCAAAAGCCTCTGAGTTCATAGGATAATTTGCATGAGGACATGCAAAGAGACAGCAGTGGGGGTATGTTGAGCCTCAAAATTGTGCTTTCTTTCATTCCACTTTACCTCATTTTCCTTTGTCCATTGCTATCCTAGACCCAATTGATCAATGAATTTAGTTAAAATTACTTTTAGAATGATTTACATGACTGACTTGCTAAGTTTTGTGATTTTTTCCATTGTAAAGCATTTTGACTAGAACTAGCTGCAGAATGCAGACATTCCGTAGCTAACCGGTGATTCTGCAGTTGTCTTCACGTTTGAGTATGTTCCAAGTGGCCTCTCAAGAAAAACCGCATATGGGCATATTCCACGTCATGTCTACAGGAATGCTCACCACGAAGGAAGAAACGAATTCTGCATGGTTTGGAAATCATGGGAACACATTTAGAAGGCAAACTTGATAGGACCGTTTCACTCAGATGTTCTTTCCTTTTACTGTTTTACTGTGAGTTCTACCTATCTCATAAGAAAGACATCATCAAATGTGTGCCTCATATTTATGATTTTTATATAACACTGTAAACTATATTAGGTTGATTTGTTCTAGATTTTGCTTAGATTCTGTGCTACATTTTTGAAGACGCAGAGTGCTCTGTTCAAGTTATTTTCACTTTTAATGAAGCAGACAGTGTTGTTTTGAAAGCGTTGATTTGATTTGGAGTTAGATTCCGTCAGGTGGTAGAGGGCCCCTGCCTCTTGCACGTATTTATTTGCGTAATTTAGATAAGTATTCTAGCTGCCTTTACGTTTTTGAAGTTGAATTCGTAGTTGTTTTCATTAGCTACTGTAGTTATACTCATTCTAAAAACTCTTCCAAAAGAAGAATCTCTTCCAAAAGATTATAATGATGAATGGGGAATGGCTATAGTATTGTAGGATTTAATTGTAGTCTCTTTTATTCACCTTCACAGTTATACTTATGCTCAATACTCTTCCACAAGAAGAAACTCTTCCAAGAAATCTTTATACTATCGTAAGCATGATTGTGATATTGAACGTTTTAGTTGTGTGTTTTCACTAAGTACCATAGCTGTTCTTTCTCTTAAACGCTTGTCCAATATATCATAATGATGAGTGGGAGATAGCCAAGATATCTTAGTTTTTAATTGCTTTCAGTCTTTATGTTTACATTTGCACTCAATTACACAGTCAGGATTGTTCTAAAAACTCTTCCACAAGAAGGAACTCTTCCAAAATACCAATCATGATGGACAAACAGACTGTATAATTCCATAGAATAATGCATGATGGCTTAGTTAGGATGCTCCGGAGTTTAATTGCACTTAACTCATGTTCAGTTGTTTTGCTTTAAGTTTGATAATGACTTGTAGTTTAACACTTTTTTAGGCTAGTGAAATTTTAGGTTTGGTTGTAGCTCAACTCATTGCATTTGCACTCCATATTCAGTTGTCATTCACTGCATACTAGATTACTTCAGTTGTTAAATTTAACAAAACAACCTTCATTATTTACAAACCTCTTCTTGTTCTAAAATCCATAATTGATTCATAAACATATGAACAAAAGACCATATCACTTTAAGGCCTGAAGTACTTCTGCAACTTCCTTATCATCTTACAAACAAACATTTCCTCAACAGACTATTTCAAAAATCTATAACCTTTGAGTGAAGTGTAGTGCTATAAAACTGAGTTGCAGAATAGAGTTAGGAACTAGATTTAGAGTAGAAGATCTTATGATGGTATCAATGTTTTACTCCAAACATACTTCAACAAATCTCTAATCAAGGATAAAATGTTGCATCATTATAAGTTAGTTGTTTAAACTGTTCAGTTAGGAGGATTTGCATGTTTAGTTGATCATTTCTCAAGTTGAGTTTATGTTTTTAATCATTTTCTTAGAAGTCATTATCAAGCTCTGTTTTTGCTTAGTCATAGTTTAGATTTGATTCTGCTTAAGTGTTTGCAATTGCATCTGTCATTTGTCATCAACCAATTAGGTTTCACTCTGTTTTTAATCATTAGCTTCCTTCCATTAGCTTTCTAGCCATCTCTCTTGTGAACATAAAATCACCAAAAGACCAAAAACATCATAAATCATCACAAAAGACCAAAAACATCATAAAACACTACACACAACGCATTAAGAAACAAACCCCTAGGTACATACAGTACACTTCACTTCAACAGTTTACCAACCCTGGTTGACAATTAAATGAGCTCAATTTAGGAGACTAGATTGAGACCAAACACCTGCCATTGAGGCATGCATGCTCCAAGGTAGCTGAAGGGAGTCTCTAGATTAGCTTCCTAGATAATGAGGTGAAGTCGACAGGAAGTGACCTTGATCGAAGGTGGGCCATAGTGTTTCCCACATCATCGACATGAGACAGAGGAACATAAAGTTTGTGAATGAGGATTAGTAGAGAATCAGAGGAGGGTTGAGAACTGCAGAGGTCAACTTCTCTTGAACATATCGGCAGCACGACACTGGATTTGGCAGTACTTGACATCAAAAGATCTGAGGTCATGATGATGAGGCAAAGAACAGATGAGTGGTCAAAAATGATAACCCAAACCCATGGAGGCAAGAAAATAATGAGATGAGATGTCCCCAACCCGACACGAATGCAGACAAGTGCCATGTTCAAGAGCGACATACTGCCGACACGACAATGATACTGGTTTCATTTTTCCCCACCATTTCTGGCGAGTACCCCAATTATTTTTAAAAACAAGCTTGAAGGGGATAGCATATGCTTGTGATATAAGTTCTTCCTTCGGACAAATCCAACCTAGTACTTTTAACGAGCCCTAGGAAGGAGGAACTCGAGTATCGTCATTACGATAGAATCCGATGTCATCAGGTTTTTAATGAGTCTGACAAAGGAAGAACTCGACGTCTTTTCATGTTTAGAGAGTTTGAAAAGATAGCGAAAAAGTAAACTCCAACAGTCCCTTTTTGTAGATATTTCCTGAGATCCGAAAAGGTAGAAAACTATGTTTGAGAAAACCTCTTAGTCGCGATAGGCTAGGGTATTCATTTTTTGTAAATAATCTATCCCATCCTGAAAAAGGGGTAAACGTATACTGGGTAGATGTCATTTCGCAGCCAATTTAACGAGATCAAAATGACAAGCAACTCGGAAATCTTTTCATGTTTAGAGAGTCAGAAAAGAGCTAAAAGATGACTCCAGTAGTGACTTTTCATGTTTTTACCGAGTCCAGAAAAGTATAAAATACAACTTGCATCGTTGTCCTAGTCGTATGAAAACCTGTCGCTACAAAAGGAAGCAAGCGTAAAACCCATTTTCTGACAACATATAATAAAATAATGGAAAAATAAGCCTCAAAACATAATTTGATCTTCCAAAGTTATAAATATGCCAAAAATAGTAAAAACATATTTACTTTTACTTTTTACCTCTTTTGGAGAGCAACAGTGAGTTTTTCCTGTGCGAACTTGCGGCGACGATTATGGATGATCCAATGCATCACTTCAGTTCTCGTCTTTCCCAAGTAAGAGGTGCTCCCCTTAGCTTTTTTTTAATCCATTTTTTGTAGAATTCCATTGTGAGTTTGGATCCCTGAGGGGAAATTTGAAATTTTAGGGCTCGCCCAATTGGCATGGGTATCGGGCACGAACTTGCGCCAATTAGGTCCTTTTTGCAAAGGGGTTGCGCCAGTTGGCGCAACTGTTAGAAAAACAGTCGTGTTAATGGCGCAACCTAAATTTCCACTTAAATTTTACAAAATATGAACCAATCAATCAGATTTTTTAGTGTTCAAGGGATCTAATAACATGTTTATGACCATTTTGGTGTAGATACATAATCACAATGGTGATAGAATGGAAATAAAGGTAACACAGTGAAGAAGATAAAATGGTCATGGAGAACGAGGCATGTATGAATGCTCTCTGGGATTGCGGCTTCAAAAAATTCTTCATGAAACTGTGTCTCAGGGCACAACTTGAGTTACTGTAGTACTTGATCGGCATTTGGGACGAAAACGAAGATAAGGTCAGGCTTCGGGACCAAGTATTGGAGCTCGAAGTATCCAATGTTTATTTCATAACTGGATTGTCTCAGAGAGGTCCAGTCTCGATTTTGACAGGTACTAGGCCATTTGGTGAGAAAATGGCAATGGTGATGGAAAGAGTCTACCCAGGGGCACGAACAAGATCAAGAAGTGGGAAGGTTGATATCCACATGATCCCTGATCTAGCACTCAGAGTAGTGCTCCATACCATTACATGGGCTATGGGGTCATAGGCTCTGCATGAGGCTACTAAAACACAGCTCCTCTTAGCATCTGAATGCATGAACCTGACACTATTCAATTGGGTATGGATCTATCCTGGTATCATTCATTCTTGAGCGGTTACCAATTTTCCAGGGCCAGGGGGCGATAGTCGCCGAGCCACCATTGAGGGATCCACGGATGGCTTGATGGGTAGCACTCATGCCCAGATCAGGAGGGGGCCAAAAAATTTCATGGAGGCCTGAGTTCTTTGCATGGCTTTGGCGACAACTGATCGTCGTAGAGGACTAGCCTTATGCCGATACTGACTTCACGGGAGACCCAGATCTTCCACTTCCGGAGGGAGAAGACTGGGACGAGGAGCTGGGTAAGAATGTTTTTTATTTTGTGTATTTTATGAATTTTTTTTGGATATACATGCATGTCTTAACAAAAAATCCTATGCGTGTGCAGATTTTGGCCTAGAGAGGCCTGCTGGGATGCCGTCCATCGCACGGAGGACCCTGCTTGCCTATGACCCTCAAGGCGAGGGTGGCAAGGGAAGTGAGTTAGTGCATAACATGGAGGGAATCGCCCGTGGGATCCTAGATTATGCTCGCCTAACATATGTCCCATTAGCTTATCAGAGGCACACCGTAGGGGTGCCTAGTTGCCTTCATTGTTTACTGAGGCGATTGGTGCGGGCAGTGACATGCTACCATGAGCACCATGTTGATTAGTCATCTAGGCTTTTCATTTGCACATTTTTGAGAGACATGTTGTCTCTAGATATTATTAAATAAACATGTATATTTTTTGAATTTTATGTGATGTACACAAACATCAAACATTTTGACATACATACATACATACATACATACATATATATATATATATATATATATATATATATATATATATATATATATTTCTGGATGGATCTTTATATGATGATGTTTTTACAAGTTGCGTAATTTTCTATCTAAAATCATGTTAGCTACTGCATCTGTTAACGCATTCATGTTTTTGGGTATATGTTGATATGTAACGTAATCAAAATTTCTTTCTAGTAAAAGAATACGTAGATACAGTTGTAAAATAGATGGGTTTCTAACTGAATAATGACCATTGAGTTGTAACACTACATGTTGTGAGTCTAGATACACAAGTAATGCACTAATTCTGAGGTTAACAACCTCTTTTAATGATTCTAGAATGACACTATATTCCGTGACATTATTTGTGGTAGGCCCTAGACAAACACCTTGTAAATTGATTAACTCACCAACATGATTTTAGATTACCCAAGTTACCGAGGACAGATTCTTGGTACTGTGGGAGGCACCATCCATGAAACCAGCAAAAGGAGTAATAGACATCTACACAATCAGGAAGACCCAATCAGCAGAAAGACGCTTACATAGCACACCACACCAGACATGCACAAAAAATGAAATTACTCACTTATGTACACACACCACACAAGAATAATTCAAGCGTAGTACTTCTTGAGGTACAACCCACTTCTAGGCTACGCCAAAGGAATACCTTCATAGTTGATTACCTCATAGGCCCCATTTTTTAATACTCGTTTGATGATATAGGGTCCATGCCACATGGGCTGGAATTTGAGCGCTCCAATTTTATCGTGTGCTTGGTTGTATAAGAGGATGAGGTTCCCTTCAATGAAAGAACATAGAGAAACCGATTGATCAAAATGGGCTTTAACCCGCTTTTTCTGTGCCTTAATGACTAAAGCAGCTAAGCGGTGGGTTTTGTCCAGTCGTTCCAGATATAGGAGACATTCTTCATCCGGAAAAGTGTTAGGAAATAATTCCATAGCTAACATCAGCGAAGGGATTTCACATTCAACTGGGAGAGTCACCTTTGGACCATACATCAACTGGAAAGGTGTGAATCAGGTTGCGCTCTTTACAGATGTTCGATAGGCCCAGAGAGCTGAGAAAAATTTGAGATGCTAATTGGATTTGTGAATGCCAATCGTTCGTTGAAGCATCGTGACTAGTACCTTATTCATGGCCTCAACCTGCCCATTCACCTGAGGGTAGTATGGCGTTGAGCTATCATGACGTAAGCCTAACTTCGATGTCAACTCTTCCATCATGTAATAAAAAAAATGAGTTCCATGATCGGTGACAATGGTCTGAGGAACTCCGAAACATGTAATTACATGGTTGAAAATGAATTGAGCGTTTGTCTTACCGTCGACAGCGAATTTAGGCATCGCCTCGACCCACTTAGTGAAGTAGTCCACGTCAACGATTATATAAGCATGCCCCCTGGCCGAGTGAGGGTTACATGTCATAAAATCTATGCCCCATTTCGCAAAAGGGCCTATGGTAATGACAGGATGCAAAGGTAGGGGTGGCACATGCATCTTGCACTGAAAAACCTAGCACGCGTGACATTTTCGAACTGCAACAATACAGTCCTTGAATATAGATGGCCATAAGTAACCCGCACGCAGAGTCTTTTGGGTGGTAGCATATCCGAACATGTGACTGCCACAGGCACCACTGTGACAGTCATTAAGGACTTTCTTAGCCTCTTTCAGGTTCAAGCATCGACGAAGGACATAATCAACTCCGACATGATACAAGGTATCTCCGACAATGTGATATGGTTGAGATTGCTGCCGAACGCGACGTCGAGCATCCTTTGTCAACTTGGACCGAAAAATGGATGTCTGAAGGTACACGATGATGTCACCATACCATGGGTCATGAGTGCTGCTAAGAAAGAGTGTTTCATCCAGGATGTGATCCTCGGATCGAGATGGAGCAGAGTCTGTTGGGAGAGAGCATAAAAGATCAGCAAAAACTAATGATTTCGTCAATTTGGTGGTTGTGAACTCTAAATCGAAATCCTGAAGGATTACAATCCATTTGGAGTACTTGCCCCCCAACAATTGTCGAGACAAGATGTATGTCATGGGGTTACAGTCAGAAATCATGGTTACCATATGCAACAAGATGTCATAGTGGAACCGTTAGATAGCTTGAACTGCAGTGAGCGCCAACTTCTCGACATGGGCATATGACGTTTCAATGTCGAGAAGATTCTGAGACAGATATTAAAATACATTTTCATTTCTATAGTCGTCATCCTGTACTAGAACCATAGCTATTGTGCTAAAAGTGGTAGCCAAATAAAGGGTGAAATTGCGATGATAGTCAGGAGGACATATTAACAAAGCATTGACAAGCAACGTTTTAAGTTTATCGAAGGATTTCTGGGAAATCTCGTCCCATTGGAAGGGAACGTCCTGTTTCAAAATTTGTGTGAATCCCTTGGCCACTTCTACATATTTTGGAATAAGGCGACGTAAAAATTTGGCTTTCCCCTGAAGACTCTGCAGTTGATGCAACGAGGATGGGGATGGGAGGTTAACGATGGCCTCAACCTTGAGGGGGTCAAGGCGAATTCCGTCTTTGGAGATGATGAATCCAAAAATATGACAAAAATCTACATAGAAGACGCACTTGTGAGGATTGAGCCTAATATTGTAACGTCTGCAACGGAGAAAAATCTGGCGAAGGTGTTTAGGATGGTCCTCACGCCGAGCTGAATGGGTCGGAAAATCGTCCAGATACGGTTGAACAATATGACATATGTTATGGAAAGCATAGGACATAGCACGCTGGAAGGTAGCTCCAGCATTCTTTAAGCCGAACGAGAGCTTTTGTAAGAAAAAGTACCCCACGGACAGATAAAGGTGGTCTTATGTTGATCAGCGGGTAAAATATTAATTTGATTGTAACTTGAGAAGCCTTCCATGAGGGAATAGATCTCACTCCTCGCGCAGTCATCGATGATATGGTCTATAAAAGGAGTGGGATAATTGTGCTTAGGACAGGCCTGATTGATGTCTCGGTAGTCAACACATACCCGTATAGTGCCCTACTTCTTATCTACAGGGACAATATTAGAAACCCATTCTGTGAGGGGAATTGGATATATAAAGCCCGCGTTAAGAAGTTTTTTAACTTCTGCCTTTATAGCCACGGCTTTTCGGGGATGCATTGGGCGTAGACACTGACGCATGGGCTTCACACCTGGATAGGTGGGAATCTTATGCACAACTATACTGGGATCATCCCAGGCATCTCTTCATAGGACCATGCGAAAACATCCCTGAATTCGCGAAAAAGGTTCGTGTATACTTGAATCTCTTCGGGAGAATAAGTAACTCCCACATGAATGTTCTTGACTACCCCCAATTTGACAGAGATGTCAATAGGCATGGTTTGCATGATGTTACTCATATTTCCCTCTGAAAGAACCTCATGAGTCAATATCGGTGTTTGAAGAGGAGGAGTGGGAACCTGAGATGTGAAGCGCTCTAGACAATTAGACATTGCCCCCAGGCCGGGCATGAATGAGGAATGATGATGGCCATCGCTCCATGGTAGATCTTCAAGAGACATCATTTCAACGATATCTTCATCAGAGGGGAAGACTACTCTTAAAGTATCAAGCAAATCTACATTGTTGAGCCAAGGGGATTGAGAGTATACATATAGAGTCATGCTTGAAAGAGCATGTTTAGGAGGAGGAGGATCCGATGCAGCGACAATCTTGCAATAATTGATCTCAACTAGAGTTAAAGGCATCGATTCTCTGAGAGAGGTCACCTGTTCATGAGAAGGGATGATCCAAGGGTCATCTAACCTAGAGATCATGTTAACTTGAACGGTGTGCGGTGGTGGTGTGGGAAAAATACCCACAAGGACAGGGTCCTTGAAAAGACCAGGTCCTACACTGTCAGGGGGATTGGGGATCTGATCCATATAAGGTACGTTGTTCTCGGAGGATGAGGTGAAGAAAGACAAGTGATCGACAGTGATAATTTTTCCCTCATGAGAAAACTTTAGAAGCCAGAAGAGGGTGGACGGAACACATAGCATGGCATGAGTCCAACTGCGACCAAGAAGAAGACTGTAGTTGAGCTTGGCATCAACCACTTCTACTTCTACGTTGATTGTCTTGCCCTGTAACGTGATTGGTAAACTCTCGAGAACACCTAGGGGTTTTGATTCCCGACCATCAAATGCCTCAAGGGCATTGGGAGATGAAGTAAGAGCTGGGGAGCCAATGGCCTTCCAACAGGCAGATGACATAACACAGGTGGAAGCACCTTCATCCACAATGGCTCTGTGGATGTTGAGGCCATTGATACCAACTTCTATAACGAGAGCAATTTGATGCAGAAGTCGGGGGACAAAATTTTCCAGGTCGAAGGTGAGAAGACTAGAATTGGTAGGATCAATTCCACCGATTGCGGACAATAGAGATTTTTGTTGCAATGGACAACATTGAAGCACTTCCAACACAGACATTGTGGAAGGCGCCTATGCCAAATCCTCAATAATGATGTAGTGCTAAGCGGCACGGGTGTTTATATTATAGGAATATTTTCGTAGAACACCCTTAGAAGGTGGCCTCACAATAGGTTCAGCATTGGGCTTCTCAATTTCTAAAGGACCAGAGACAGGTGGGGGAGGTGGGCCGTCAACGACTTCCTTCCCAGCTGCTTGGCGTGATCCAGCATAATCCTTCAAGTGAGTAGCAATCGAAACAGGTGCAACACCATTCATCATCAACACTTGGGACCCAAATGGTGCAGATGGTGAAGGCTGCTCAACCATCTGGGTATGCTGAGATAGGAATGGTTCTTTGAGAACTGTTGGACTCCCTTTGGAGCCTTTCAGAAGTTGACTAACTTCAGATCGTCGAGGACAATATTTGTTATAATGATCTCCTTCATAGATAAGGCAAGGGTACTTCGGTTTGCGTTGGGAACCATCGTCAGCACGAGGTTTAGAAGACTCTGGTTTCGGGGCATCAGGTTTGGATTTGCCTTTTCCCTTCTTCTTCCCTTTGGAGGTCTTTTTCATAGGATTGGCCTGAACAGAATTGACCTCCATAGTCTTACCAGAATCTGGAGGGACGGGAAGAGAAGAATTATTAGAATAATTTTACTTCTGCTTCCCATTAGAGGACTTCTAAGAAGTCTGAGAAAAGGAACCAATAACACCGTCCACCGATGGGGTAGCTGGTGCTTTAGAGGTCCCTGGCTGTGGGGTGTCAGTCAAGATATCATATAGCGTGCCAGACTAAGAGTACACCAAATCAAGGTACTGGGCATGAGTGATGGCTTGTTCTTCGGTCACACATGCCCCCATAGCAATATCTTGAGCGATCTTGTTAACGAAGGAGGTAGTGAACCAAGGAGTTAGCAGCTGATTAGGTATATCAAACTTGATCAATCTACGATGACGTTGCCAATCATGAATGTCATCAGATATGTGGGCGGCCTTATCCTGCTTGAGAGAAGTAAAGAGATGCGTCTCGGCTTCGTAACGAACCGGTAACTGGAAGTGTGTCAGAAAAGCCATAGCTAATGTATTGAAGTCTTGAAAGATACCGCGGGGTAATTCTATATACCACTTAGCCGCAGCACCGATAAGAGTGAACTGGAAAAGACGCAAACGAATTGAATCATCCACCCAAGAGTTTGAAGAACACCACAGATGGTAGGTCATGACATGAGCTTGGGGGTCCTCTCCAGATTTACCTTCAAATTTAGGATAGTTGACAGACACCTTGGTGGGAACTGGAGGCCAATAAGGATTGTGAAGAATCGAATCACTGGTCAACTTAGATACATCCCGCAATTCCAACGTAGCAAGGAAGGGAAACTGAGGATGGAAAGGCATACCAGGCCCTCGATAAGGACCTGTACCTCTACTCCACCCTGGTTGGGCATAACTTTTCCCCCATTGGTTCTGTCCTGAAGGGTTCTGACCATAGGGGGTATAAGCCATATAATTGGGCTGATACAGTTGCTAATAACCAGTGTAAGGGGGTTGATAACCAGGGTATTGACTTTGATTATATGTAGGCCCCGTTTGAGCTCTGTATGGATTTGATTGCTAACTATAGGTATAGCTTGGTTGTTGAAGGTAATAATTAGAACCTTGGGGCAGGTTGTAAACTGGTCGAGATTGACCTTGAAGGTAATAAACGCCTTGGGGTCGGGCAGGCTGCTGGTAAGTGGGGCTCTGCTGAGCCTAATGATTTGGGTGCATAGGTGGATTTGGCTGTGACATGGAATAAATGGGATGTTGAGCAAGGTTGACTAGGTGTGCAGGTTGGCCTGGTTGAACAGGTTGACCTGGCTGAGCGGGTTGCCCTAGTTGAATAGGTTGACCCAGGTGAACAGGTTGTCTTGGTTGAATAGGTTGACCTCGCTGATAAAGGACACCAGGTTGGCCCGGCTGAGCTTGTTGGCCTGATGGCGAGATAGGGCCAGGTTGTGCCTAATAACCATGTTGGCCTGATGGCGAGATAGGGCCAGGTTGTGCCTAATAACCAAGTTGGCCTGTGGAAGGACCAGAAGATGGTCCCGACTGTGCAACATTCGGACCAATGGGAAACTGGGGTTGCTGAGGTTTCACCATAGGTTGAGAAGGGTGGATTTTCCCCCTCAGACCATACAATGGTCTAGGTTGATACCCTGGTTGGCCTGTGGGTCCTTGAGGTTGCCCTGGTTGGACCATAGAGTGAGGCTATAAAGGTTGACCTTGAGGGTTGTAGTATTGCCCTTGCGGACCATAAAACTACCCCTGCTGGCTCGAAGGTTGGCCCTATAAGGGTTGTCCTTGTGAGTCATATAGATAACCAGGCTGGCTCGAAGGTTGGCCTTGGAAGGGTTGTCCTTGAGGGTTAAAAGGTTTCCCATCCTGGGCAGACAGAAAACCTTGGACATATTGATAAGCCTTTGGAGCAGGAAAACGTAGAGGGTTTCCCTGCTCATCGTACTGATATTGAAAAACATAAACAGGGGTACCATCCGGTCCATAATGGGAAAAACAGGGACAGTTGGGATCTTGGGAGGACTGACCAACCTCAGAGTTCGACGTCTGTAAAGACAACCGATACTCCTCAGGAGAGATATTATCCGGAATAGCAGATGCTATGTAGACGTCTTCAGGAAGTGATGTGGTCCTGATGGACTGAGTAGTAACAACAGGTGTAGATGCAGTTGTTTGTTCAATTTAGTGTTCCTAAATTGATGTCATGAATTTTCAACCAGGGTTAGTAAACTGTTGAAGTGAAGTGCACCATATGTGCCTAAGTATCCTCTTCCTACTTCGTTGTGTTTGGTGTTTTTCTAGTGCTTTTGGTTTTATGTTTTTATGCTAAGGGAAAAAAAACTAAATTAATAGCAAAGGAAAGTTACTGAATGCACTAAAACAGAATCAAATCTACTCTAAACTAGGAATGATAACAAGAACAGAGAATTCTAGTCCACAGATTGTAAACTTGCTAAGAAAGTAGCTCAAAACATTAAACTTAGTCCAATTCGTTTCATTAGAGGTATATTGGAAAAAACTGAGAAAAGGATTAGTTCTGATGCAATGAGGTTCTCTTAGAAAACAACAACTTAAAACATCACAGAGAAATCTTATTCATTGTTAGAGATTTGTTGGAACAACTTGAGAAAAATATCATCTATAACATAGTAAGGAACCCTATGCTAAAATAACTTATGACACTATAATTAACTCATTCTGCAATTCACAATATTACAATTCAGTGTTATTTAGAAATTAGAGATTTCTTGGAAAAACTTGAGAGAAAGACTGTTTATAATATCATGAGAATCTCTTACCTAATTGAAGAACAACAAATGTCAATAACTCAAAATAATATAATTAATTCTCGTTGATATAATAGTGATGTGTTAAAAGAGATTTAGAACAAGAATATCTTATAAAATAATGAGGATCTTCTAAGTCTAACTAACAGGACTGAAATGCAATTAACTCAAAGTACTACAAATATATATCATTCACGTATTAGAGATATATTGGAACAACTTATAAGAACAAGATTTACTGTAATATAATGAGGGTCTTCGACGTAAGTAAATGACATAAAACATGATGCAAAAGGATAAACTTAGAAAACTGCTTAAGTTAAGAACAAAACAAAATTAAAGGTTACCTATCTAGAAAGTATGCAAAAGCCTCTTTAGATAGCAAGGGCTCTCTATCGTCAGATTGGCACATGAATCTTTAACTCCTTAAAATTTCCTTCAGATCATGCATCAAAGTTATACTCCTTTAATTAAAAGAAACGCTCAGAAATAGTGTCACAGTATTTGAAAACTAAAAACATTAACAACCTTTCTCAGTTCACCGAGTTATTTTTATAAGCAACTACATAACTGCTATTGAGTAAAAATAGGCATAGGTGTCTTTTATAATCAAAATCAAACTAAAACTCTTGTTAAGGACTTCGTGTTTTTCCGAAGGCAATCCAAGAGTCCTTATCCTTATAGAAGTCTGCTTCTTGGTGTTTAGCTTTGTCCACGTGCATAACCACTTCGAGATTTTTACTCAATCCTCGTGGATGACAAGGAATGATGCATGAGCGTTTTGGAGTCTAACCATATACGTCTTTCCCTCATATGACCCCTGTAACCTGTTTGAACATTAAGATGGCTACGGAACATATGACTAGCTACAAAATGACTGCATTCTATAGCTAAGTCTGCTCATAAATCACTAAGACAACAAAACCACAAAAGTATAATAAGTCAGTCATTGCATGTATTCTTAAAGTGATTTTAATCATTCTTATTGATATTTTAGACCTATAAATGATAAAGGATTAATGGAATGAATTGGATTTTGGTGAAAAGAAAAGACATTTTTAGGGCTCAACATACCCCCACTGCAAAACTTTTGCATGTCCTCATGCAATCAATCCATGTATTCTGAAACTTCAGCAAGGACATCTAGCTTCCTTTTTTCTGCTTTTCTTGGTGTTTAAAGGCATTCTAGGCTTCCTCATAAAAAACTTGAACCTTAGATCTATAAGTGCCCTATTCAATTTCTTGTTTTTCTTCTTCAACTTCCTACTAGCCTTATACAATTTTTTCATTTGGAGAGATAGAGTCTTGTTCATGTCACTTTTCAGTTTGACTTGTTCCCTTAAAATTTCATTTTCATTTTGTATATGCCTATTTAGTACCTCTAATTCATATTTTTCTCTTTTCAGCACTTCAATTAGAGGTTCTTGTGGACTAGGAGTTCTTTCTCTGTTTTCTGAGGCTCTTTTTTCTATTGATTCAACATAATCATAGATCTGTTGTTGGGCTGGATCTACATTCGGAGTTCCTCTATCAGGATCTCCTTCATACTGGTACTCAGGATATCTGTCAGTTGGTGTCTCTTCATCTTCAATATCTATGATTCCTGTTTGCTTAACTCCTTTCTTTTTCATTATGCTTTTAAGCCTATGACTTCTTCTCAGTTTAGATGGTCCCTCATTTTTCTCTTTAGCACCCTTTCTTGTTACCTTTTCCTTTCTGAGCTGTTTCTTGATTTTAGCCAATTTTTCAAAGATTATTTCCTCACTGTCTTCTTGTGTTGATATGTCAGTTTTGATTTCAGCAACTTTTCCCCTCCTGCTTCTCCTTACAAGTTTTTCTTCAGACAGAGTTTCTTTAGGTTCTTAAAAATGATTTCTCAAGAGGAATTCATCCCAACTCTCTCCTACCTTCTTCAAATGATACTCAATTAAAATTTTAACTAAGCCAGATGATATAAGGTGGTTTCTAAGAACTGAACCCTTTTCTGGACATTAGAATCCATCATTTTTAAACTATTGAGCAAGAAAAAGGGTAGATTTATCTCTTCATCTAGAAAATTCATCATGAGTCTAATGTTATAAACATATAAGGTGCCAAATCTCCCCTCACGGGTTATGAAATTTTATACAATTAGCAACCAATTTCTCCATTTATTTTTCAAGGCTGAACTAGGAATGCCTTTTTTAAATACTGAAATTTCCATACCTGGTGTTTTTAACATCTGTCTCTAGGCTTCATTGTGAAATTACTTGTTTTTAAAATATCGCTCACCTTGCATCAGCAACTCTGTTTCTTCTGCTATGAAAGACTCTGTGATGATTAACTTGATATCACCAATTTCGACCTCTGACCTATTGAATGACCAAGAAAATGACTTGGTGTCCTCCTTGTGAAATCCATTGAACTTCTCTATAAACTTTAGCCATCCAAACTGCTGTAACATCTCTTTAATATGAGGGTAACCTTCTAGATATTTAGTTCCGACTGGCTTTGACCTTACAATAAGTCCCATGGCTTATTTTCCTTAGCTTCAATTCACTGCTCTATTTCTGCTCTCCTGTTTGAGGTAAAAATGGCTGTAGAGGGTTCTCTTACCCTAAAAATGCCTTCTCTATTCCTGCAGACAGGAATTGGCTACGAAATATTATGGCATTGAGTGGATACAGAATGAGTGAAATACGGTAAGGGTACATCATAAGAATGATTTGAGTTTTAAGAGTTTGTCATGGAATGAAAGACCGAGAAGAAATCTCATGAAGATTTTCAAAATCATCAATGAATGTTTCGGCTTAATGACGTGACCTAGTAGGTCACTTCAAGTACTGACCGTTAACTTCTAATTAATGATGATTTGATATGGAGCGGAATGGAATGGATTTGTTCAAGGATTTTATGATAGGCTTGATCAATTAGAATAATCACAATAACTTTATGAAACATAAATATGACTTAACCATATTGCAGCTTTCATAATTTGCTATCACAATAATTTCATACACAATTTTACCTTAGCCCTTCTTTTGATTTTTGATGCTTTGATATGCTTTGTCTTTCCTTTGAAAATTATTGATCTTTTAGTCTCCGTAATCCTTTTTATTTTTCTTGCTGAATTAGGTTTGCAGGATCAATTGGTTGCAGAACAAGTGGCTGCTAAATAGTTGGCTTTAGAAAAGATGGCTGCAGAATGTACCTGTAAAAGCTTTGAGACATGGAATGAAATGGATTGAAATATGGATGGAATGAAGTATGATATGAAATGAAATGTATCATGAAATAGAGTGGAATGAAGTATGAATGAAGTGAAATATGATGGAATGAAATGGTTCACAAATGTGGAGTGGAATGAAATATGAAAAGTGAGCCTGCAACTTATGATTTTGTAATACCTGATTACAGAAAAATAACAATTTTGAAAATCCGAAATGAAATGAGATAGATCATGAAATGGAGTGGAATGAAGTATGGATAAAGTGAAATATAATGGAATGAGATGAATTATAAATTTGGAATGGAATGAAATATGAAAAGTGAGTCTGCAACTTATGATTTTATGATACTTGATTGCAGAAAAAGAACAATTTTGAAAATATAAGGTGTCAGAAAAAATTCTGATTTTCACCTTATATTTTCTGTATAAACATGCTAATCAATGATTAGTTTTCATATTTATACTTTTTTTTTTTAAGCATTTGATTATATAAAATACAATTAAGTTAATGAAGAAGAAGGATTCTTCTTCATTAACTTCACATCACTGTTCTCTTGGAATTTTTTGACAAACTCTTCTCTTGAAAGTGGCTTATGATACAGTTTCAATCTGTGACCATTTACAATAAAAGTCACCTTATCTTCATCTATTGTCCTGATTTTTATTGCTCCATTGTCAAATATTTTCACAATTTCATATGGCCCAAGCCAATGAGTTTGGAATTTACTTTGGAAATCTTTGAACTTTGAATCAAATCAGAGAGCCCAGTCACCTTCTTTAAATTTCTTTTCCTCAATGTACTTATCATGCCATCTATTCTTTTGTTGCTGGACTATACTTGTTTTCTGGACTGCATCTTGTCTGATATCATCCAATTCATTAATCTGCTCCAATCTGTGCTTTTGTGCCTCTATTAGATCAAGTCCTAGCTGAACTTCCATTTTGAAAGTTTGAATCTAAAATTTTATGGGAAACAAGAATTGTTTTCCATAAACAAGTTCATAAAGGGTATGAACTGTTGTATTTCTCCATGTTTCCCTGTAGGCCTACAAGGCTTCGGGAAGTCTGTCTGCCCAATCTCTTCTATGTAAATGAACAGTCTTCGTTAGGATCCCTTCAATGACCTTATTGGTATATTCCACATGGCCATTTGCTTGTGGATGATAGGGAGTGGATTTTATGTGTCTTATTTTGTACTTCTCTACCATTTGTTCCACCAAATTTGATGTGAGTTGAGCTCCTTGATCTGTAACAATTTCTCTTGGGACACCAAAACGAGTAAAACTATCATCAAAAAGAAAATTAACTACAGATGCTTTAGTAACAGAAAGTAATGGCTTGGCCTCTACCCATTTGGTAACATAATCAATGCAAACTAATATATATTTCTTTTGTCTTGATGGAGGACTAATAGGTCCTACAAAATCTAAAGCCCATTTCTCAAAAGGTTCAATCTGTACCTGAGACTGCAATGGCATCTCACCTGAAGGAGAAGCTTTCCCTACCCTTTGGCAGTTGTCACACATTTTGACATACTCTTTAGCATCTTTAAAGAGGGATGGCCAATAATATCCTAAATTAAGGATCTTATAAGCTGTCATTTTATCTGCAAAGTGTCCACCACAAGGTTCATCATGACATGCCTTGAGAATCTTAGGCATCTCGTCTTCTCGAACACATCTCCTAATAATAGAATCTGGACCTGTTTTGTATAACTTATTAGCAACCCATGAATATTTTGCACTGTCATAAATAATCTTTCTTTTATCTCTTGCATTCATAATTGAAGGAAATTTCCCTGAAACTAGATAATTGGCAATGTCAACAAACCAAGGAGTTTGAGTAGAAATTGTAAAAAGATATTCATCAGGGAATTGATCTTCAACTAGAGTATTGTCTTTAATGTTTTGGAGTCTAGATATGAAATCAGCTACTCTATTTTGTTTTCTAGGCCTATCTAGAATGGTGATGTTAAATTCCTGTAAAAGCAATAACCATCTTATGACTCTTCCATTAGTAACCAATTTGTTCATTAAATATTTAATTGCAGAGTGATCTGTGTGAACAAAAGTTTCATAGCCTGTTATATAGTGTATGAATTTATTTATGGCATGAAAAACAGCTAAGAACTCTTTTTCAGTTACTGTATAATTTAACTCCAAAGGGGTCAAATTTTTACTTGTATAGTAGATGGCATAAGGAATCAGGTCTTTTTGTCCCAATACAGCTCCTAAAGCTGTATCTGAGGCATCTGTTGAGATATGAAAAGATAATTTCCAGTTAGGTCAATCAAATAGGTGTTGTGTCTCAAAAGTGTTTTCCATATTCATACATATTTCCATTATGTCATAACCATTCAGCTCTTATTTCATAGCCATTTGACCTAAAACCCTACATCAAGTAACCATTTTCATAAATATGGAGGTTAGGATCTTTGTCTTCCAAGTTATTTATTTTATGTATTTAAAGTGAATTTATGATTAAAACTAGAAAATTAACATAGTTTCATATATCTATATATGTGTTATGAGTTTTGCGACATGTGTAGGTCAAGGAAGCTTCTAAAGACCTTTATGTGGCCTCTCCCAAAACCAAATTCAATTTGAATGGAAATCATGGGATCATGAGGATATGTGTCTCACTTCCTTGTTGTATTTAAACTCTAAGGACATGTGTCTCATTTCTTATTTGTGTTGAAACTCTAAAAAGACATGTGTCTTATCATTTCCTATTTTGATTTTAACTTTAGAGATGGAGGGAGAAATTCATGGAATCCCATTAATGAGATAACTTCTCATATTTTGTATAAATAGGAGAAGATTTCTCCTATCATGGGTAGTGAAAAAATAGGAGAAGGAGAGAAAGGAATAGTGAGTGTTTTGTAACAAAGCTTAAGATGGAATGGGATGTAGATTTGTGAGTTTTTCAATTAAGAAGTTCAGTTCTTTGATGATGTTTTGATTACAACTTTAAGGAGCTGGAGAATTTCACCAAATTGGTAGCAGAGGGCCCCTGCTATTCAAGAAGGTTTTACATGTTTTCTAGATAAGTCATTTTCAATTATGTTTTGTCATATTTCCCTACTTAGATTACTTTCTGAAATCATAGTTTTTAGCATTATGTTTCATGTCATTTGCTTAGATAAATGATCCTCATAATATTGCAGTTAGTCTCTTTCTCAAGCTCTTCCAATACATCTCTATTAAATGAATGAGATTCAATTGTGATATTTTGAGTTATTAGCATTTCATTTTCTGTTATTTAGTTAAAAAGAAAATTCTCATTTGCTAGATCTATTTAGTGTTTACATTATATTTCTTTAGGCAAAGTCAATAAGAGGGCCAAAAGCTTCTAGTTTCATCCTTTCTATTAAAGGTGAAATAACCAGTAAAAACCCCTACAGTCAATCTCTGTATAAGAAATATTTTTTTCACACAATTTCAGATCAGATTCCTCATTATACTGCAGTTAGTATCTTTCAAAAGATTTTCCAATAAACCTCTAATTCACGAATGAGACTAAGTTGTAATATTGTGAGTTATTTATTATTTTTCTTCATATAAGATCCTTATCACATTATGATTAATTTCTTTCAAAAGCTCTTCCAATAAACCTCTAACTCATGAATGAGATTTAGTAGTAATGTTATAGTTGTTTGATTTTTTCTTTATGTCTTAGGAGATCCTCATTGCATTAGAATTAATCTTTTTCACAAGCTCTTCCAAAAAATTTCTATCTAAATGAATCAGATTAAGTTGTAGTGTTTTGAGTGAATTTTCATTTCATGAATGTTCATTTAGAAGCTGTAATATCCATGGATTAGGACCCTCTGTTTTCATCATTTTCTAGTTATGAATAGAATTTGCAAATAAACTCTATTTTAATTCATTTATTAACATTTCATTTTCTCCCTTTTGACATAGATCTAACTTCATCTTTTTAGCATAGAGTTGCATACTAAGCATCAAACATAAAAACCCCAAAACAACAATAAAACACTAAAAACAACGAAGTAAGAAAAATTGATACTTACGCACATATAGTGCATCACACTTCATCAGTTTATTAGCCCTGGTCGATAATTTATGTTAGCAATTTAGGACACTAAATTGACTAAACATTTTGGCGTCGTTGCTGAGGAAGTGTAACTAGGTAGCCTTATTTCTTACATCTAAAAAAAAAATTTAATAATTTCTCAAGTATGCTCTCCTCTTGCACTTTGTGTGATCTAGAGGACCAGAAAAAGAATTTTTATGTTAAAAATAATAATAAATTATGTTTTCATCATTTCATTTTATTTTACAATAAAATTTAAAAATGATGAAATTTTTTAATTTTAATAATTGTTTTGTTTAATGAAATATATATGTATATTTTTGAATTTTTAAAAATATAATATCTAATTTTATTAACAAATCAATTAAAAAATTAAAAATAAAAAATAAAAATAAATAAATGAAATAAATTGGTTCATGGAAATAAGACCCACGCATATGCATGAGGCCAACCTTTGGCTTGTCTTTACACATATATGCAGTGCTTCAATTCACACAAAGACCCATGCACTACAATTTAAAAAAGAAAAAAGGAACCTTCTCTTTTCCATATTCGTTTTTCCTCAAACAACAGTTATTAGAAATCATTTTTAAAAATTTACACACAATGAAGATATATCACTTGAAGAACTGTTGATGAGGAGAAGATTGCAAATTGTTGATGAGGAGAAGATTGCAAATTTTTGATGAAGAGAAGATTACAAATTCAATTTTAGGGACAGAAATTGGAAGTGTATCATATGAAGAAATTGCTGATGAAGAGAAGATTTCAGACTGTTGATGAAGAGAAAATTGTAGATTCCATTGCAAGTAATTGGAATGAGGGAGATCGATCTGAAATTCTCTTTGACATACAAGCCATTACACTTTAAAACCTGCAAATAAAAACAAATGAAACCACAAGTAATTGCCAGAAAATGAAATGCGTAATTGTCAAAAACACCCGATTTGAAAACGAATTTTCCCAGCAAACCGAGGCGAATTAGAAAAAAATAAAAAATGGGTTTTTTGGGGAATGGGGTGAATTAGATATTATTACAAGAAATTTTCACAATTCACATCCATTTGGGAGAAATTCAGGGTTCTTCGGAGCACTAATTTTGAGAAATAATCAAGGATTTGATTTCCTTATTTGAAGGAAAATGTGGCAGAATTCATTTGTGGTGGCACATGATGAGTGAGAAATGGATTATTTTAGGCAAAGACATTATCACTTGTGCATAAAATGCAAGTTGTATAAATTGAGAAGGATTATGCCTTCATCTCCTTCATAGTTAGGAATTTGACTTTAGAAATTTCAAGCTTTTTATTTTTATCTTACATGAAAGAGGCATTGGCATGACTTTGTTTCAAAAATATTCATAAGGAAAATTATTTCATCCATGCTTTATTTCATTAAAAAATATATACAAATAAAATTAAAAAATTAAAAAAAAAATCTTCTTAATAATGGTTTGCAGGACAATTGGAAGATTATTTAGATGATTTCTAAACATTTGGCATTAATATTGTTGATGTGTATTTTTCTATAAAGTTTTAACTTGCAGAACACAATGAATCTTTGTGATGCCGATTGTTTTACTAAGCACAGTGCATGAAGTCATCCGACAATAGGGAGTTGATTTATTTTTCATGGTTATTCTTCAAAAATGGATTGTTATCGATATCATGAATTGGACCGAATATAGAACTTTTTGATTTACCTTAATTTGTTTCATTTGACATTTAATTTTT
Organism: Pinus albicaulis; assembly: GCA_034641835.2. NCBI lineage: Eukaryota > Viridiplantae > Streptophyta > Pinopsida > Pinales > Pinaceae > Pinus > Pinus albicaulis. Next base: position 94,154 of record JAXQQM020074099.1, on the reverse strand, counting down.
CCATAAGAATCAGAAAGAAATTAGCTACTTCTTTTTTAACACACTTATGTTCTTTATGTCAAGTTTTTTTTTTTTGCAGATTTGGGATGATCAAATGATCATTGAAGGAAACTAATTGTGTGCACGATTGGTTTTCAAAGGACCGGTTTCATGAGAAACATAAGAACAAGTCCATGTTCATATCCATCAATACCATTACTTTTCCTCCCTTTTTGAATTGTAAATCCAACAAAGAAATTCAAGGCAAACCACCATTATTTTCCTAGCAAGAGTTAGCTTTTAATTTTCCTTCATTCACATACACTTTCCATTACTTTTTTCTACTCCACAAATAAAAGCAAGAAGCTCACCTACATGCTTATTTCCCATTCTCATTTTCTATTTTTCATAGTCCATTTCCATTTTCCTTCTCCTATCCTTTTCATTTTTCAAATAAACCTTGCTTCAATGCAAATTATTGAATCCATAGTCTTTCAAAAATTATTCTTTCATGCTCGTGTTAGAAGATGGAGGATTCCTTGAGGTCTCCCTTTTGACAAGTCTTGGCCTATCGACATTAGCACATTATCTAGGTCCAAGACTAGAGTCTTTAATAGTACCTTGAGGCTTGTATGCATTAATGACAAGTTCTCTCACTGACAATCATGGGAATACTTCAATGTACCTTGATCGTTAGATCTTGCAAGTTGCTCAACATCAACCCATTTATTCGCATTTTGCAATATGTACTTAGGTACCTTGGCACTCATTGACATTAATGGTGAGTTTGCCTCGTATTGGTTAACGACATTCATCAATGGTCGGTCATGCAATGACTTCTCTTCATGCTTGACATCAACACATCTATTCGCATGACTAGAATTCTACCATTGGATTTTGTAACAATTGAAGACTACATCATTTTAGAAGTTTGCAGCAGGAATCAATTTGGATCAGTAGTAATAAAGATTTCAATCTTGCCATCAGCCCAAAGAGGACAAAGAGAACAAAGAAGCAGATCAAATTCATTTGTTTACATAGTTCATGATCCAACAACATCAACAACCACACTCTTCATTATACACAACTCAACCACATTTAAGGTAAGTGAAGGTATGTGGTTTTCTAATTTTTAGTCATCAATTCATTAGAATGCTAAAATTGTAACTTTGGAAAAATTCCTCACTCCCCTTTTCACATTGTCATATCTTTAGTTGGGGGAAGGGACATCATTGCATATCCACATGTCATACACTATCACACATTTTCATTTCATTTCCACCCATATATACTTCCCAACCAACTATTGTTGCAACATGATCCAAAAGATTATATGTCTTACAAATGATCAATTCATTGATGGAGTATTTGATTCTGAATGTTTTCATGAGCTTTGAAGCAACAAAGAAAATAAATCATTGTTACAAAAGAACCATTGCTCAAAAAAATCGGTTGTCACACAAGAACCAACCATATAAAAAAAATGTTGCAATTAAATGTATTATACTTTGCAAAAAGAAAATATTATAAATAAAGTTTGGAGCAGTCTCTATATGAGTTAAAACTCATAAAAGATCAACTCATGGACAAATGAATCATTAGAATAGTTGCATGAGGACAAACACCTTCCCAGTTGGGGTATGTTGAGTCTCAAAGTGTTTTCCATATTCATACATATTTCCATTATGTCATAACCATTCAGCTCTCATTTCATAAATATTTGACCTAAAACCCTACATCACGCAACCATTTTCATAAATATATGGGTTATGAACCTCGTTTTCCAAAGTTATTTATTTTATGTATTTAAAGTGAATTTATGATTAAAAACTAGAAAATTAACATGGTTTCATATATCTATATATGTGTTATGACTTTTGTGACATGTGTAGGCCTATTTTGGAGATTCTAGAAGAGTCTTACTTGGCCTCCTAAGGCCAAATTCGAATTTGAATGGAGAAGATCATGGGATCATGAGGATATGTGTCTCATTTCCTATTTGTATTGTAACTCTAAGAGGATATGTGTCATTTCTTGGATTGTATTGAAACTCTAAAAATACATGTGTCTTATCATTTCCTATTTTGATTGTAACTCTAGAGATAGAGGGAGAGATTCATGGACTCTCATTAATGAGATAGCCTCTCATATTTTTGTATAAATAGGGGAAGCTTTCTCCTATCATGGGGTGAAAAAGAGGAGAAGAAGAGAAGGGATTATAGAGTGTTTTGTAACAAAGCTTAAGATGGAATGGGATGTAGATTTGTGAGTTTACTCAAGTAAAGAAGTTTAGTTCTTTGATACTTGTTTTGATCACATCTTCAAAGGTTAAAGTTACATTTTTCGAATTGGTAGCGAAATTTTGCTATTTAAGGAGGTTTTGCATGTTTTCTAGATAAGTAATTTTCAGTTATGTTTTGTCATATTTCCTTACTTAGATTGCTTTCTGAAATCATAGCTTTTAGCATTATGTTTCATGTCATTTGCTTAGATAAAGGATCCTCATGATATTGCATTTAGTCTCTTTCTCAAGCTCTTCCAATACATCTCTATTAAATGAATGAGATTCAATTGTGATATTTTGAGTTATTAGCATTTCATTTTCTGTTATTTAGTTAAAAAAAAAATTCTCATTTGCCAGATCTATTTAGTGTTTACATTATATTTCTTTACGCAGAGTTAGTAAGAGGGTCAGAAGCTTCTGGTTTCATCCTTTCTAGTAAAGATGAAATAACCAGTAAAAACCCCTACTGTCAATCTCTGTATAAGAAATATTTTATTCACACAATTTCAGATTAGATTCCTCATTATACTGCAGTTAGTCTCTTTCAAAATATTTTCCAATAAACTTCTAATTTATGAATGAGACTAAGTTGTAATATTGTGAGTTATTAATTGTTTTTCTTCATAGAAGATCCTTATCACATTATGATTAATCTCTTTCAAAAGCTCTTCCAATAAACCTCTAATTCATGAATGAGATTTAGTTGTAATGTTATAAGTTGTTTCAATTTTTTCTTTTATGTTTTAGGAGATCCTCATTGCATTAGAATTAATCTTTTTCACAAGCTCTTCCAACAAATCTCTTACTAAATGAATCATATTAAGTCGTAGTGTTTTGAGTTACTTTTCATTTCATGAATATTCATTTAGAAGCTATAATATCCATGGATTAGGACTCTCTGTTTTTATCATTTTCTAGTTAGGAACATAATTTGCAAATAAACTTTGTTTTCATTTATTCATTAACATTTCCTTTTCTCCCTTTTTGACATAAATCTAACTTCATCTTTTTAGCATAGAGTAGCATACTAAAGATCAAACATAAAAAACCCCAAAACATCAATAAAACACTAAAAACAACGAAGTAAGAAAAATGGATACTTAGGCACATATAGTGCATCACACTTCATCAATTTACTAGCCACGATTGATAATTTATGTTGGCAATTTAAGACACTAAATTGACTAAACAATAGGTGCTTCAGAAATTTTTGTTTTCAGGGTCTCAAAGGCTAACTGGCAATCATGATTCCACTTGAATTCACAGTCCTTTGTAAGTAGTTTGAAAAGTGGAGATTCTATCTTGGTGAAGTTTTCTATAAATCTTCTGTAGTATCCTGTAAATCCTAAAAAACTCCTAACATATTTTTGACAACTTGGAACAGATAGGTTAGAGATGACTTCAACTTTTGACTCATCAACTATGATCCCATCTCCTGAAATATGATGCCCCAAAACAATCCCTTCAGTAAACATCATGAAACACTTCTCATGACCTAATGAAAGATTTGCTTCTTTACATCTCTTTAAAACGTTTTTCAAGTTTGCTAATGTTTCTTCAAATGTGTTTCCATAGACTGTGAAGTCATCCATATATACCTCTACACAGTCATATATTAGATCTGAAAAGATTCCTAATACTGCCCTTTGAAATGTTGCAGGTGCATTGCATAGTCCAAATGACAGTACTCGGTAGGCATAGGTACCCCAAGGACAGGTAAATGTGGTTTTTTCTTTATCTTCAAGTGCTACTTGAATTTTATTATAACCACTGAACCCATCTAAAAATGAGAAGTACTTTTTGCCAACTAGTGTGTCTAACACCTGATCTATGAAAGGTAGGGGAAAATGATCTTTAAGAGTAGCTTTGTTTAATTCCCGATAGTCAATACATACCCTTCATTTACCATTTTTCTTTGGCACAATCACCAAAGGAGAAACCCACTGACTATCTGAGATGGGATAAATAAAGTTGACATTTAAGAATTTCTGCAATTCTTCTTTAACAATCTCCCTAAGGTTTGGATTCATCTTTCTCTGAGGTTGTCTGATTGGTTTACAATTTTCCTCTATGTAGATGTGATGAGTGTAAGTTTTAGGGCTTATCCCTTTCATATCAGTGTACTCCCATGCATATGCAGAAGAATGTCTTTGTAATATTTTGACTAGCTTTTCTTGTTGAAATTTTTCTAGGTTCTTATTTATGTTTAAAGTTTTACCTGGAAATATCTCAATTTTAGAGCTGCCAAATTTATCCATGGAGAAAAGAGACATCTGTCTTGATGATAAAAACTCAATGTTAGATTCTTCTTGAAATTGTTCATGTTTGTATTCTGAAGAGGATTCAAAATTTTCTAAGGTATTTAGAATCTGGCTATCTTCACTAATTTTAGAAATTGTGAAGAGAGGTTGTATGTCTTCTTCATCCTCAATCCATTGAGTATCATCTAACTCTATAATTGTTCTTGTTGGAGGATACAAGGTAAATTTCTTGGTTGAACTACTATCAGAGATGTACATATCACCGAATCTACAGCTAATGAAGGCATCAGTTGTAACTAACCAAGGTCTTCCTAATATAATAGGATGTCCTCCTAGATTATTTTTAGGAGTTAGGATCATAAAATCCACAGGGTACTCCCAAGAATCTAAGGACACTGGAATGTCTTCTATTACACCATTAGGTTTAATCATAGATCTCTTTACTAATTGTAATAATGTGGGTGTAAAAAGAAGATTAGGAAGTTTTAGTTTATCCATGATTTGTCTACTCATGATATTATTTGCTGCTCCTAAATCAATAAGTGTGTTTTGGATCTCAGTTCCATTGATGTGTATTTTAACAACTGGATTTCCTGGGTCTAGATACTTTGGAATAGCAATCTTTCCCATCATGATATCTGTTATTTTTCCTGCCAGTCGAATTTTCTTTGTCTCTTTTATTCTTTTTCCTGATTTTTCATGCTCAACTCCTTTATTGTTTTTGCTAAGATTGGAATTTCCTTGATAGCCTGTAATAATGGGATCTTCATACAAAAATTCCTTAGCTCATCTAGGAAATCATAATTAGGCACCATAATTTGTTTCTCCAGACCCTTCTCAATTTGTAATCTTTCTGGAAAGGGAGGTGTAGAGGTGAATTTTGATGACTGCTCTAATATAGGAGTTGAAATTATTGGTTCTTTTTGTTTTGATTTTTCAATATTTGGATCTTGAAAAGATGTGCTCTCTTCAAGACTTTTATTTACCCGTAGAGAATCTTCCTCAGAGTTATTTTGCTCTTTTATGATTACAGAAGGTTTCTTCTTTTCAAGTATTCTTCCAGACCTAAGTTGAACATCATTAAAGTCTAAAGGAGTGATCAAATAGGTTGGGAACTGTTGACCTTCTATCATGTATGTATTCTGAGGATTTTTATTACTGGGGTTTGGTATAGGTTGGGCAGGTAACTGATTTTATTTCTGAGGAAAAGGTAATGGAAGTGGTGGATTTTGATGTTGTGGATTTTGTTGAGGGTTTTGTTGAGGAGGGAAATTTGGATATGGTGGATATTGATAATACTAGGAGTATCTTCCATAGGGATTTTGTGCTCTTTGTGCCCAAGTTTGAGATTTATTTTGGAATTGGGGCCAAGGTTGCTGCCAAGAGTTCCAATTTGGTGGGGTTGATTATACATTTGATCATTGAATCCTTGTGCTTGAGGTCCTTGCCAAGTTCTCCTAGAGACAAAATTGAGAGATTCTGTGGAATTTGTAAGGGTTTCTTCTTGAAAGACAGCTTTAAGACTAGGAAGTGAAGGACAACTCTTGGTCTCATGTTTTTCTGAACAAATTACACAAGTCTCTACTATTTTTGCATCCAAATGGCACTCTCTCAAGGCATGCTTCTTTCTACATTTGAGACAAAAGATTTCCAAGGCATCAAATTCAACTTTTTGCTTGTTTTGTAACTTAAGGGTGTCTATTTTTTCACTAAGACTCCCTAAAATTTCAGATTTGAATTCATCAAGCATATTTCCTATTTCTGCCCTACTTACTGTTCCAGAAGCAGACTTACTTGCCCTTGCAAGAGCAGGGTCTCTTGGTCCTTTTAGAGTTTTAGATTTCCCTCTTGAAAGGTTGATACATAATTCAACTATTTTAGTAATGTGAGTTGAGATATATCCCCTTTTCCCATCATGTTAAGGATATCTAGCCATTTATCCCTAATTGTCTTCAACAAGAGAGCTTTCAAAGTATCTTGGTCTAAGTTTTCCATTTTTGCTCTCTTGATGTTATAGTTAAATCTTTCCAATAAATATTCCAGATTTTCATCCTCCTTTTGTACCATTTTGAACACTTCCTCCTTATGATTGATTGGTATATAGTAATCCAAATACCTCTCAAGAAATGCTTGTCTCATATCTTCCCATGTCCTAATAGAACTAGTGATTAAACTCATAAACCATTTTAATGTTGCTCCTTTCAATGTTTAAGGGAATAGTTTAAGTTTTTGGGCATCTTGTAAGTAATCATAGGTTCTACATAGGACTTCAAATTCAAATAGGAAGGTTTTAGGATCTTCGCTTTTGAGTCCATGAAAGTTTGGAAGGATAGAGTGTGAAATATTTTTCATAGTTGCATTGGTTTCTTCATCTATTATAGGGAACCCAAAAGAGCTTCCAGTTTCCCTTCTACCTCTTCCTCTGCCTCCTTATTCACCTCTACCTCTACCTCCTTCTGCACCTCTACCTCTTTCTCCTCTACATATACCTCTACCTCCTCCAAATAGTGTATGTTCTCCATTAAGGACTTCTCCTCCCCCTTCTTCTTCCATGGTAGATTCTTAGGGAAGTAGAAAAAAAGTTTATGTCTCTAGCAGGGGTCCTTGGATCTTCTTCTATGACAGGTTCAGTAGATGGAGTGGGAGATATCTCTAATGGAATATCTGATCTTAAGTCTTCTAGACGTCTATGACCAGTATAGTATGGAATGTAGGTTTGAGTTGGAGGTGTGCTGCCCCTTGGTCTTGGTGGAACGAGTGGTGTTCTGGGAATCAAGCTTCTGTTTCTTATAAATATACCCCTTGAGTCTCTTTCTCTATGCATATCATTGTTTTTGGGAGGTAGGAAATAAGGCTACCCAGTTACACTTCCCCGGCAATGACGCCAAAATGTTTGTTCAATTTAGTGTTCCTAAATTGATGTCATAAATTGTCAACTAGGGCTAGTAAATTGTTGAAGTGAAGTGCACCATATGTGCCTAAGTATCCTCTTCCTATTTCATTGTGTTTGGTGTTTTTCTAGTGTTTTTGGTTTTATGTTTTTATGCCAAGGGAAAAAAAAACTAAATTAATAGCAAAGGAAAGTTATTGAATGCACTAAAACAGAATCAAATCTATTCTAAACTAGGAATGATAACAAGAACAGAGAATGCTAGTCCACAGATTGTAAATCTGCTAAGAAAGCAACTCATAATATTAAAATTAGTCCAATTCGTTTCATTATAGGTATATTGGAATAAACTGAGAAAATGATTAGTTTTGATGCAATGACGTTCTCTTAGAAAACAACTTAAAACATCACAGAGAAATCTTATTCATTGTTAGAGATTTGTTGGAACAACTTGAGAAAAATATCATCTATAACATAGTAAGGAACCCTATGCTAAAATAACTTATGACACTAGAATTAACTCATTCTTCAACTCACAATATTACAATTCAATGTTATTCAGAAATTAGAGATTTCTTGGAACAACTTGAGAAAAAGGCTGTTTATAATATCATGAGAATCTCTTACCTAATTGAAGAACAACAAATGTCAATAACTCAAAATAATATAATTAATTCTCGTTCATATAATAGTGATGTGTTAAAAGAGCTTGAGAACAAGAATATCTTATAAAATAATGAGGATCCTCTAAGTCTAACTAACAGGACTGAAATGCAATTAGCAGAACTGAAATGCAATTAACTCAAAGTACTACAAACAGATCTCATTCACGTATTAGAGATATATTGGAACAACTTGTGAGAAAAATATTGAATGTAATATTATGAGGGTCTTCAACCTAAGTAAATGACATAAAACATGATGCAAAAGGACAAACTCAGAAAACTTCTTAAGTTAAAAATAGAACAGAATTAAAGGTTACTTATCTAGAAAGTATGCAAAAGCATCTTCAGATAGCAGGGGCCCTCTACTATCAGATTGGCACATGAATATTTAACTCCTTAAAATTGCCTTCAGATCATGCATCAAAGTTATACTCATTTAATTAAAAGAAACGCTCAGAAACAGAGTGTCACAGTGTTTGAAAACTAAAAACATTAACAACCTTTCTCGGTTCACCGAGTTATTTTTATAAGCAACTACATAACTTTTATTGAGTAAAAATAGGCATAGGTGTCTTTTATAATCAAAATCAAACTAAAAATCCAGTTAAGGACTTCATGTTCTGCCGAAGGCAATCCAAGAGTCCTTATCCTTATATAAGTCTGCTTCTTGGTTTTTAGCTTTGTCCACGTGCATAACCACTTCCAGATTTTTACTCAGTCCTCATGGATGACAAGGAATGATGCAGGAGAATTTTGGAGTCTAACCATATACGTCTTTTCCTCAGATGACACCTGTAACCTGTTTGAACATTAAGATGGCTACAGAACATATGACTAGTTATATAATGACTGCATTCTATAGCTAAGTCTGCTCAGAAATCACTAAGACAACAAAACCACAAAAGTATAATAAGTCAGTCATTGCATGTATTCTTAAATTGATTTTAATCATTCTTATTGATATTTTAGACCTATAAATGATAAAGGATTAATGGAATGAAGTGGAGTTTGGTGAAAAGAAAAGACATTTTTAGGGCTCAACAGCAGCTATGCAGATGGTAGGCCTAACAAGTACTGATGTGACCTGTGGGGATGACATGAGAGGTGTCAATGGAAACATCCCTAACGAAGGTATAACTAGCCTCTTGGATGGGGTCGATACTCCCATGGAGGCCACAACGCCCACAATCTGACTTAAGGACCTATATCCTGCTAGAAGTGAAGGACCAGGCGAAGACATGACAAAGGACTCGGGGTTGTTTTCTGGGAAAAGCTGGTAATCTTCATCAGATGTAGGAATTTCCTCACTAGGAGAAGGACTGGGTGAGTCCATATCTGATCCTGCCGTAAGATCTTCCAAAATATGGCGAGGACTAGGAGGTATAATAGCAGCTAAAAAAGGAGAACTCGATGTAAGAGGAGGGAAATATTCCCCTACTCCAAATCCAAACCAAGCGTTGGATAAGGGCCAATTGAGCTCAACTGGTCCTCCAAAGGGAAATTCAGATAGAACTGGTCCCCCGTCGGGAAACTCGGAGACAATAGGCGGCTGAAGTTCAACAGAGGACTAAGAGACCTCTGACGAATTGTCTGTGTAAGGACTACCAGTAGACGAAACTAAGGGTTCCGTGACTGTGACAGTAATGAAAAGAGGAAAAGCACACAGGTTAGAACCAAGGAAAACAATCAAACGACCAACAAATAATATCTAAAAGGGTGTGTGATCATAGGTGATTAATTTTACCACATTGAAACTTGAAAATTTTACCGTTTCATGTTTTAAGAGTCGAGAAACGAGTAAAAGGTGACTCTATCTCTTTCAATTTGGAAAAAAGTGTGAAAGGACATGCGCTAGATGACCCTTTCAAATTTAATGAGTCAAAAAAGATCGAAATGACTACTTTGGAACTCTAGGCGAGAGGGTGTACCAGATATCCGTGAACTGCAATATACACCTTGGTTCAAAAATGAAAGAGGAATCAACGAAGGACTTGACGTACGTGCAGGGAATCTCCCTGAATGCTGTGTCCAGTGTATCATGGGTATAAGGTGGCAGACTCGACTTCCTATAGATAAAGGATAGCAACCTAGTGGGGTCTCCCTTTATATACGCGATGGTACGGGGAACACAAGTCTGTACTAGTGCTGTCTAAAGCCAAGAGGCGAATGACAGCTACTAGGTTTAACAACGCCAGAACACGTCACTAGCCTAGACCTCTAAATATTTTGTTAATGTTTCAATGCTACCTTAAGGTAAATTGAATAAATTTTAGAGTTGATCTTCAATTATGTTTCAATTTCAGGCCCTACCGAATGTTATGTCTCGAAGATCCTCTAAATTCACACTACATGCCACTACAAATCACTTTGTTCAATGAATAGCTAACTACGGGAGGGTTGAGAGATTTTCAAACAATAACAAAATGATCACAAAACAACCACTAGGGTCTCTAATTCATGTCAATGAAACTAAAAGCTTTTCCTTTAGAGTTATATAACACTAATAAAGCAGAAAAGTTTTCAATTTTCACTAACTAATCAAGAGCAAAAGAATGTTTTTTTTTGTATTTTCAATGATTTAGAGAAAAATGCACCAAACGAAATGAAAACTAATAAGGGACCAATTTGAGAAATGATAACGAAAGAGTAAAAGCAAGCAAGTTCACTCAACACACAATCAGACCTCAAACTGATAGAGAAATCTTTCAAATCAAAGAGGAATTCCCAAAAAGAAAAACACTCAGACGAACCGTGTGATCTAGGCTTGAAATGAGACAAAAATGAACTTGAATGAGAAAAAGAGAAATCACTCAAGTCACACATGATACAATAAAAACCAACCAAATGAATGCAGGGAAGTAAAAACGAAGTTGACTGATCACACGAAAACCAAAAACTCCTATGAGAGGCACACAATAGCACCTAGATGCCCTAGGGCTAGAATGTAAAACCGATAGTAGAGGGCAAACAACCAGAGGATAGAGGTGAATCATAGTTAACAAGGACTCCAAAGCACTCAGACAGTCGGAAAAGATGCACCAAAAACAAAAAATCAGACTCAGATAGCTCAGAACAAGCAAACCCTAGCACCACACAGGAATGGTGTGACTATTTGGCTACATCTGGTGCCAAAACAGGGTTGGCACGGGCTCCTAACTAGAAACAAGCGCCAATTGGTGCGACTGTTAGGCCAAAAAACATGCCAATCTAGTTTACTAAAGAAAAAAATAAAAAAGAGGAAACAGGGAGCAGATTAGGTATGGTGGGAGCTGAACAGAGGTTCTACACCAGAAAGAGACGGACCAGAAGAGAAAATCAAGCAGACAGAAGCCAAAAGAAACCGAAATAGACAAGACAAACTCCAATCAAATTCCACATTAGAGTCGCCAGTTTTTGGAGAGGTAAATCCCCTCTGCGGACAGAGGCGATCCCTACTAGCCCAGATCGGGTCTCGCAACAATCAGACACGCAGTGACGCAAGTCTCTAGTTACAAAAATGACAAAACATGATGAGTTGCCTATCTCAGGTCCCACGTGATGGTCGTCGAAGAAAGGATGATTCTTCCCGTCCTCCGCTTTGACAGTGTTAGACTCCTATACTAATAGGTATCATTTTTCATGATTGTCTTGATTGAACTATGCAATATGTTCAAACCTTTTTCTTGTGCAAAGGTGTTCCATATTCTTGAAAAATCAAAAAATCAAAAAATTTAAAAAAATGTAAAGAGGGTATACCCTAAAAGAAAAATCAAAGGGTAAAAAGAATAAAATGGTAAAAAAAGTGAAAGAAATGAACCCCAAACAAAATAGACCAAGGAAAGTGTGCAAGTCCAAATGCCACTACTATTTTATTTTTTGTAAATAAGTAAAATTGTGTGCAGCTTGTCAAAATTTTGCCACAATTTATGAAGAGTCAAACTGTTTAAACTTGACTCATTCATGTTTCAATTTCATGTTGTAGAATAGAGAATAAATATCTGACCAAACAGTTTAATCTTGGCAGATAAGTAGATAGGTAGAGTTAATAAAAGGTGCTCAACAGTTTAATCTAAGCCCTTGGATGTAATAAGGGTAGAAATAGATAGATTTACCATGTAAAATAAAAGAAGATTGATAAGGGTTTGCAAATCCAAATGCACCCTAATAAAGAAGAAAAAATGGTAGTGTAAAGTAGATAGGGTAGGTAGATGGTGTTGCCCAAGTTTCATGTGATGAATGATGGTGCTAAATGTGTTTAATATTTTACTTTCATCACAAATATTGAAGCAGAAAATGCACTGGAAAATTCACAGAAAGCAAAGTCAAAATCATTAACTTCCCACATCACTTTCTCCCTAAGATTTTTACTAATTTCCCCAAAGTGCTAAGGTATTTGGAGATTAAAGGGGCTCAAGGCATTTCCTTGACTTTTGGAGGGATCGGACCCTCAGCCTAATGATCAAAAAGACCTAAGTACTTGAAGTTATTTATCATTATAATCATTCACTTTTAACCTTTTCCTAAGTAAAATCCAATTTTACTTAGGAAAATCATGTAAATTTCCATAATAAACCCTCAAAATTACTTGCTATTCTATGGTTAAATGTTAAAGTTGAGATGATACAATTTACTTCAGAAATATTCACTTTTCTTAGTTATAGTTAAGTATTTTGAGTTTACCTTGTCCTTTGTCATATTAACTTTTGATTTATTTATTAAATCCCTAGTGAAAAGACCTTATCCTATAATACATAACTCCTTCTACATAAATATCCCAAAAAACCCCTCTTATTATAAGTTTTGGCCAAAGTTTATTTAATCCCCTTTATTAAATAAAAAACCCCGAATAAAAACCCTTTGGCTAAAATATACCCATATAGAATATTTCCCTACCCTTATGGTAGATAAATAACATTTATTTATTACCATATATTAAAAATATATGAAAAAGGTTTTTAACATATAGTTTTATATGTTTAAAACGGAAAATAAATAAAACCAAAGTTTTAATTCAAACTACAACTTCAAAAATCCTCCAAGCCTTCGTGACCTATTCCCGTGGCATTTTAAAATTCCGCTCGACACTTTAACCATAGTTAAAAACCCCCTAACCCTGTCGCAACCCCAACTCTCATTAAACCACGGGATTAATTAATAACCAATCCCTCCGCCAATGAGATCTCTCCCGGGATATTTAATTAAAGATAATCATTGTTTAATCCCCGTCGGGCCGACGCATTAAAACTCCACCAATTACACGTCCTGACCACCGTCAGATCCCTCTCCCGAAGATCAACGGCCCAAGATCATTCCGCTGGCCGTCTCGCGTCCGGAAAATAACGTGTAGGGGCACGGTGGTTTTGGAATAGTACTCCGACCACGTGTCAGTTAATTAATGGAATCGCTACCTCCCCGTTGAATACCACCATTTCCCAAAGAGCGGTGCGAAAATTACCGCTTACCGCCCGGTCCCGGTGACGCGTCCTCCCGTACCGGATGACGTCCTCCTCGAAAAAATGAAAATCCCCATTGACTTTGTAAATAAAACAAAAACCCGTGTATTTACATGTTTCCTTCTTTGAAACGTACATGTCCTCGAAGAATTTGAAAATTCCGAGTTAGGACTGCTGGAACCGAGCGGCATTCTTCCAAAACCTCCATTGTTAGACCAGTGCCCAAGCATCCATCTGCCATTGACCAGTACCTGTAAATTTCATACTTCTCCATCAAACAAGTATTTATTCGATTTCTTGCTGGAACTCTTTGAAAAATCTACTTTCCTGTGTTAAAAATTCACGCCAAAGTCTGAAAAAGGGTTAATATAAGTCTATTCTAGTTCCTGCAAGTAAAATCAAAGCTCCCAGAAACAAAATTGCACCCGGTCTATGAAGAAAACCCCGAAACTTCCATTTTGAACACACAAGAACCAAAATGGAAGCTTCGGCAGCTCTGAATGTAACCCCATTAAATGCCCCTCACAGAGAGTTAGAATACTTACCGTTAGTGGATAAAGACTTTCAAATTAAAGACTTAGTTTTCGATGAAAGTCCCCTTCAAAGTTATTGTCGTTGCAGAGACGATTATTCGAAGAGTCTGGATGTCATTGGATTGTGGGAATCCAATTTCCCGAGATATCTTATCCCCTCAGTTTATATTTTCCCAGAAATCATCCACTACTATCACTTCAACTATGATTCAACTCAAAGGGCAGTGTTGTCTCCTGACCAGAGTATCATTTTCCCCATCACTCCTCAAGCTATCAATACAATGCTCCATTTTGAACCTGATCAAGATCTTACTCCTTTGTCCATGGAAGAACTACTTGAAAAGTCTACCCAATTGTCTCTAGAAAAATTGAAATGCATTTGCCAGACTTTTATGTTACCTGAACATCAACCTAAGGGACCTCCTCCCTATGGTTTTGCTTATTTTAATAATTTAGGCAAACTCATCCTCAATATGATATCCTTTTTCATGGGTTTCAATACAAGAGAATATGTTGACGAAATAACCTTGGTATTGCTGTCTATCTTTACTTCTGGGCAACCTCCTGCAGTGAAATATGACTTTGCATCTTTCATTGCCAATAAAATCCATGACCAGTTCATGAGGCTAGATAATGAGAAAGTGTTTAAATATTCCTCAGTCATTTACCATATCATCATCTATTATCAATCAGAGAAGTTCCCTTTTCCTGTTAAAAAGCTTGATGCCAAGGGAAACCCTAGATATGTTATATTTTGGTCTTCCATAACTCACTCTTCCTATAATTCTCCCTATTCTTATGCTGAGTTCATCGATCTTTTTGTATATCCTGCAACTACCTTGTTGACAGGAATTCCCCCTCCAAGGCCCAGTAATGAGATTAAGAATACTTTGCAGCTTTCAAGGACATATAAAGTTGGGGACTGGTATTTATACCAAAATCATTCAGTCATCAGAATATATGGATGTGAATTGTATCGAGACTTTTTGCCTTAGAATATTTCAGGCAAATGAA
Organism: Pinus albicaulis; assembly: GCA_034641835.2. Lineage (NCBI taxonomy): Eukaryota > Viridiplantae > Streptophyta > Pinopsida > Pinales > Pinaceae > Pinus > Pinus albicaulis. Next base: position 79,096 of record JAXQQM020074099.1, on the reverse strand, counting down.
TAATTCTGATATGATTCATTTTTGTAGTGTAAAAAAGAAAGCCCAACTCAGGATCAAAAGTCAATTAGGTCCCTTCATATGCAATTCTAGGGACGCTGAGCGAGAAGCAGAAGATATACTACAAAACCGTTGCAAGTTACCAAGGAGTTTTCGTTGGGTTCCTTATGATCCATTCGGTTTTATCTGTGATAAAAGAATGAAGAACAAATCATCCCCATACTTTCACCACAGGATTCCTGAAATAGAACAATATGCTAATCAAGATGAGTGGGTGGAAGGAACACTAGTTGAGCAAGATAGTGAAGAAGACAATATAAACAAAATTATGAAAGATCTTGAGAAAAAGTTTGACCTAGAATCTTTTGGTCAAGTGCAGGTACCTCACATTGGCACTTCTTCAGCAGGAAATCTCCAACAGGGATTACAGGAAGATAGTCCATCAATTGCAGTAGAGTTTAAAGGCAAAGGGAAAGAACCTGAAATACAGGTCATTGAAAATTTCATCATGGCAGAGAAACCTCAAACCTCCAAGGCACCAGATCAAACACAGGTTTCTCCTACTCAAGTAAATCATCCTGAAGTTTCAGAATTGCAAACTCCATCTAATATGGAAATAGGCAAGAAAAGACAGGTTCCAGATCCTACTCCTCCCAAAGAATCCTCAGAGCTACATCAAGCTAAAAAGCAGAAACTCGATCCACTCCCAGAAGTGGAAACTATAGATGAAATAATTGATGATGAAAGAGAAGATAGTCAACTAACTGGCACAGTTAGTGAAACACACACAGGCCACAAAGGAAAAGCATTGCAAAAACAGTTGAGTACTGAAGTATCTTCTTTTAAGCCACCAAAAACAGATACAGGTGATATAAAAAGAACTTTCATTAATATAAAGGCAAAGAATGAACCATTGAGAATGAAGGTATATGATCAGTATCTAAAAATGGCCCCACACAATCAGGAAAGATTGATGTCAGCATTTGACATTCAACAAGGAAAAATGATGATGAGCCATTTCAAATCCAAAGTACCAAAGCCCATGACAGCATCTGATTATATTAGGACCAATTTTGAGGTCCTGGAAAAAGACATTCATCCCCTGGACCAGATAGAGTTGCATAAACAAATTGGGGAAATGGTATATTCCACTCTTACTGATAAGGCCATGTCAGCCCTTAGGCTACAAGATTCTTTAAATAATACAAGCACCCAGTTGCAAATTGAGAAGGCCTCCTCTCGGGCAAAAGATAACAGAATAAAGTCTCTGGAAGACATAATCATCAGTTTGGGTCACAATCCCAAAGATATCAAAAGCATTGAGGCACTAATTAAAAAGAAAGATGATGATATCGCTACACTGAGAAAGCAGCTGAAATTGCCAGCCTCAAGGCATCCCCAGACCCAAGAAGTTTTGAAGGAAAATTCACAGGAAGAAATGACGGAGTTGCTCTTGAAAATGACTGAGCAACTGAGTGAAACAGAGAAATAATTGGAACATGCATTAAGAGAAAAACAGGATATCATGCAAACATCCACAACAGAAGATCAATAAACAGAGTCAGCACAGGTAAACACTTCCGGTTTAAGTTCTGATGAATTGGTAAAACAAATGGAAAGTTTAAAACTCAGAGTCACAGAACTTCAAACCACAAAATTGCAGCTAGTGAATCTGGATCAGAAATATGATATGTCCAAAAAGACTGTTGCTGATAATACTGGGGAAATCAAAAGACTGGAAAAATTGGTTAAGGCTTTAGAAAGAGATCTTTCATTAGAAAAGCCTTTGAGAGAAATAAACGAAATTCTTTGGGATAATATAGTTGAGACAATAAAGAGTGTTTGGTCCTTTATACAAACAATCTTTGAACAAAATGACTTAGTTAAGGTAGCTCAGGAAGAAATAGACAAAACAAGAGATGAATTAAGGGGCAGACCTGAGCAAGCCAATCAACTTATACAGTTTTTGAACACCCAGACTAAGCAACAGCTTGCAAAGCTAGGAATTGATGACAAGACATGCACTATTTTAGAAATAAAAAGAGTTTTTACCAAAAGAACTCTTATGCAAAATTTGGAAAGGAAATGCTCAGATATTCTGGAAGAAATTAATGCTTTCAAAGGAAAATTTTAGGTTTTATTGGACAATGGGTTACCCAGTCCTATGCTCTCAGAGGACAAGATAATGGTCCTGGAAACCTATGTTAATAAAATAGATATACATGCTCATAACACAACTTCTCATTCTATCAGTTCGTCAGAAGCAACATTGCCAACAGGGAGGAATATCTACGACAGGTTAAAGAATTTGTTTCATCTTGAGTAGGAAATAAAGTATTTGTTCCCTAATGAGCCCACTTTTTACAGATACACAGAGGCAGATGAAACATTAAGAAAAATTAGAAGAACCATAATAGTAGAAGATCAATGGTGGGAAGACTTATTGGAAATTTTGTAAAATTTATCTCCAGGTAGAAAATTTTGTCTTTTTACCATCATGTAAAGGATAAATAATGAGCACAGGTTGAAAAAGTATCAGTTAGGCAGTTGAAAGAGTATCAGTAGAAACGAAGAGTATCAGACAAGTAAAAGAATTACTCAAAGGGACAGCATCGAGCCCTATTATAGGACCTGACTCCAGCACATCCACAAAGGGAGGAAACATCACACCAACAGTTACTTTTTGTCCTATCTACGAGACCATCTGTCTCCTTTTTATTGTAACTTATTCATTAGTCACCCTAGATTATTTTCTAGGTTAGTGTGAGATGTTTTAAATCATTTTTTGTATAAATAAACCCTCAAAGAGAGTATAAGGGTGGATTCTACTACTTCGCAGTGACATTGATGTTTTTGGAATAAAAGTGTTTTGGAGAAATTTATTTGTGGCTTGCTGGATGATAATTTGAAGCTCAGGACTTTTTGCAGGATTCATGTGTCAGATTGCAGTTCAATAAGTCTTTCTATCCTATGTCTTAAGTTCTATATCTGTTTATAATATCATTGTGTCCATTTCTGAATAATTGACATAAAAGAATAAATCAGAATTTACTTAATTGTTCTCTGATTTCAGTTGTGATTATTCTTAATGTTTTCCTCTAAATTGGTTATAAGCAACGAATTCTTAATTGCTCTTGATTCGATAATTTAAACATTTTGATTACCATATTAAAGAATTCTTCACTGCTCTTTATTTGTAATCATTTCATTTCTTTCTTTTGAAAATGGTGAAAGATTCTTCACTACCTTTCATCCCTTCAAACCCATTCCATCCACTTTAAATTTTTAGGATTGTTCTCTGTTTGGCTATCTTGCCCTGCAAAGCCATCTTGTGTGTAGAATAGAAATCCAGTAAATTCATCCTTTGACTCCATAGCCCAATGGCCTGAAAATATTCAACCTTGCCCTTAGTTGGCGAATTCCACCATTTTCAAACAAACTCTTGGATTTATAACTAGCCTAAAACTTTCTAAGAACAATGATAAATCATAAAGAGAGAGCCCTCTCTGGATGCAGATTGGCTAGATTCTGCATCTGAAGGTTGATTTGTGGTTACCTCGGGTATACTTTCCTTTTCCACAACTTCAAGGAAAACCTGAGTGATAACATAGTGGCGACCATACTGGGGAATCTGAATCATTTTTATTGTTAATATTGTGCACTTATAAGCTATAGACAGAGTCTGAAGATCAACCAGGTAGCCTTTGAAATGCTTTTGCCCTGCAACTGCATAGTAAATAAATGTTTCTTCAGTCTATCTCTGATTTAGCTTATACACTGAACCTTAGTTTCAAATGTTTAATCAGACTCTCTAGTTTAATAAATCTTTGAGAAAACTTCAAATCACAAATTGTTATTTATTGAAGAATTTGTAGAAGTTGTATTTTCATTTCAATTAAAACCAAAAAATCCAAAAACATATATCATCTAGGAAAACTGGCTTCAAAAAGGATTCGTCACACTAGGTCAAATCCTAACCCCAATCCACCACCGATATTTGAAAATCCGAATCTGATTCCTAGGATTATTAGAAGACAAGGAAGTCAAGAAAGTTCTGAAAGAGAAAGTCAAGAGAGTTCTGGTAGTTCCAGACCTCTTTCTAGATCACAATCTTGTCCCGTGAAAATTATATATTTTGACGAAATTCCTTTTGACGAGTGATTTGAAACATCCTTATTTGTAAATTTTTCTGAAACTGAATTATCAAGATTAGTTCTAGATCCATTGTTTTTTGAAGATTTGTTTCATATCACCTTGACAGACATTTACAAAATTCCATTTCATCTGAACAGACCTTTGAAGAAAGTTCAAACATTTCTGTAATTACCGAAGCTTCCCCAAGTTCAGTTACTTTTCCTCAAGCTTTTCAAACACCAGTCACCCCTTCTACTCCTCCACCCATACCACCACCACCTATTATTCCATTACCCTTTCTAATGGCCAATAGATATGCTCCTTTACAGTTGCCAGCCAACCCTGTGGCTTTGCCTCAAGATTATCAGAGTAAGATCACACCTTTTGATGGCTCAGGTACTTACACAGCTCAACAACATACCAAAAGGATGACTGATTACTTTGAATTCTATGAAATTGACACTGATGATGTCCGAATGAGAATTTTTGTTCAGAGTCTTACTGGGGAAGTCAGGACATGGTTTATGGCCCTTGCCCCAAACAGTATCGCTGATTTAGCAGCTTTGTATATGTCATTTTTGAATAGATGGGAAAAGAAGAAAGACCCTCTTCAGATCCTATCAGAATTTGAAAAATTGAGAAGAAGACCTAATGAAACCGTGCAAGATTACATAATTAGATTCAATGAAGCCTACAACGCTGTTCATCAAAACCTTAGACCCCCTCCTGACTCAGTATTGGTTAAATTCCCTGATGGTTTTGACTCTGACATAGCTTATTCACTCAGGGAAAGAGCCCCCCAAACCCTAGAAGAAATGAAAATCATAGTAGTTAGTGTGGAAGCAAACCTTATAGAAAAACGAGCTAGAGCTAGGGCCGAAAGAACAATGCCTATGAATGAAGAACCTTCAGCTTTTGAAAGAAAGCTGAATGAAATCATTAAAGGTATGGAAAGATTAGGAGACAGAGTGGAGACAATCGAAATAAAGTCTACTGGTGATAATCAAAATGTTGTGAGAAACCCAAACTTTAGAAGAAATCAGAACCAAAATATTGGGAAGAATGTCCCTGACCAAAATATCAGGCCACCTTTCCAAGAAAATTTTGTTGAAGGTTCAACTTCTGAAGAACCTACAGAGGATGTGGAAATAAACAATATAACTGAAGACAAAAATGAACCAGAAGTTTTCCTATCTCAGGATGATCAAGAGAATCACATCCTTGAAACATTCCAAACTCATTCAGGAGAAACTTTTGATTTTAAGGAAGGCTATGACACAGCAATTTATGAGGTTCATAAACAGTACAATTTGAGAAGCAGACGGATTGATGTGCCAAAAAATAACAAACAGAAAGCTGTAAAAAAAAATGTCAATGGTAAAATCCCTCTTGTACAAAACATTCCCCCTGTACAAATTCTATCTAAGACAACTCCTAACCCCTCGAACCTAATAATTGAAGATGTGTTTGATAACCAATCAAACAATAAACAACAATCTAATACTTTTCCTCCTGTAGGAAATGTAGAAGAAACAGTAGAAGTTAGTTCAGAAATACCTTCAAATCAAAATTCCACTCATGAAAAAGAGAAAAATGTTGAAGACCCAAAAAATAGAGAAAACCCAACTGTGCAAAATACTAAAGCTCAAACAGAAAAATCTTTCAATTTAGAGGCTGAAATAGGCAAACTAAAGATAGTTGTTCCTTTATCAGAACTGGCTAAACATGGTGTCTATAGAAGTCAAATCAGCAAATCCCTTAACATTAACATTATTGGAATGGATGATTCAGTAAATATTCTTGATGATCAACCTAAACTACTTTTTGGCCCCGAGGTAAATGGCAAACCAGAAAGTGGAGGAACTCCTCCATTTTATGTGAGCCTGAACGTTCATGACAAAATACTCCACAATGCTATGCTGGATTCTGGAGCATCCCACAATTTGATGCCAAAAGCTGTGATGGAAAGATTAAATTTAGACATTACCAGACCGTATAAAGATTTATTTTCTTTTGATTCTAGTCATGTAAAATTTTTAGGTTTGATTAAAAATTTGTGTGTTACTTTGGTGCAATACCCTGCAAAGTCTGTTTTGATGGACATAGTAGTGGCTGATATTCCTCCTAAATATAGTATGTTGCTTTCCAGATCCTGGGGTGCTAAACTTGGAGGATCTATTCAACTAGACATGTCATATGCCACTATTTCAGTATTTGGTCAACCTAAAAGATTATATAGAGAAACCTTGATGAAGTACTTGGTGAGTAGCCATGAGAAGCCTGAAAACTTCCCTGTCTATTCAGTACATTCTGATATGGATTCTTTCATCTTTTATAATGCTGAAATGGACCTTCCAACTGAACTAGAAGCACCTGAAAAGGAAACTACAAATAAATCCACTGTTCAGATCGAAGAAATTTCCGAAGACAAAGAAACACCAGAAAAACAAGAAATTCCAAAACAAACCAAGAAACTAGCTCCTGTAAAGAAACATGTTAAAACAGTCGATGAAGATTATGAACATGAAATTATGTGGCATTTAGAATTTGATGGCTCAGTAAACAAGTTAGGAGCAGGGGCTGGAATTTGGTTACATAATGTTGAAAATGATCATTGTGAAGGTCATTCTTATAGATTGAATTTTAAATGCACTAACAACATGGCTGAGTACGAAGCCCTTTTGCTAGGGCTTAAACATGTCAAAAAGTTATGAGCAATTAGGGTATCAATCATAGGAGACTCTGAATTAATTATCCAACAGATTAATGGTGAATGCTCAACCAAAGATCCCAGATTGAAACAATATAGAGAAACAGTTGTGGAAATTCTCAACACTCTCCTACAAGCTCAACTTGCCAAGATTCCCAGGAAACAAAATTTGCATGCTCACAGTCTTGCAATGTTCGCTAGCACATGTAAGTTTCCTTTTGGACCTAATCATCAGTTCACAGCTGAGATTAGACATAGACCTGCTATACCGGACAATCTAATGAATTGGCAAGTATTTGTAAATAACAATCAGATCAATAGTTTTTTGACACTAGAAAATGAGTTTTCTAACAGTAATATAGATGAGGACATAACAATCAATGAATCTGATCAAGAAAAAGAACAAAAAACAGATATTTCAAGAGAGACTGCAATTCACATGCTTCACCCAACCACATTCACAGAAAAAGATATGCAGGATTTGATACAAATGGAATTCGACGAGATCATAGAAGATGAAACTGAAATCATTAATCTGAAATATAATCATTTACCCAAAGGATTAACTCCCTTGGAATATCTTTTTGACTCAAATGACATTCCATTTAGACCCAAAATAGAACCTGTTAAGGCTGATATTGAAGAATGCAACTTAGGAACCCCAGAAGATCCCAAAATGGTTAAATTATCAAAATCTCTACCAGAAGATCAAAAGGTTAAATATGTTGAACTCTTAAAGGAATTCTAGGACGTTTTTGCCTGGAGTTATGAAGATCTTAAATCATATGATACATCCATAATTCAACACACTATACCTTTGAAACCAGATCAAAAACCTTTCAAACAGAAACTTAGAAGAATAAATCTTGTTTTATTACCTTCAATCGAAAAGGAAATTAAAAGAATGTATGAAGCAGGAATTATAGCTCCTATTAGGTTCTCAGAATGGGTTTCTAATCTAGTACCAACACGGAAAAAGACTGGAGAAATTAGACTGTGTGTTGATTTAAGAAATTTGAATAAAGTTTCTTTAAAAGATAACTATCCCTTGCCTAAAATGGACCATATCTTACAAAGGGTAGTAGGATCTTCTAGGATATCTCTACTAAATGGATTTTCAGGGTATAACCAGATTCTGGTTCATCCTGATGATCAAGATAAAACAACATTTACAACACCATGGGGTACTTTTAAATATGTCAAGATGCCATTTGGACTCAAGAATGCAGGAGCTACATTTCAGAGAGCAATGGACATTGATTTTGCTAAAGAAATACATGATTTTTTGGTAATTTATCTAGATGATTTAACAGTTTTTTCCAAAACAAATCAACAACATTTAGATCATCTAAGGCAAGTGTTTATAAAGTGCAGAAAATATGGCATTTCCTTAAATCCTAAAAAGTCATTGTTTGGTTTGGAAGAAGGAAAGCTCCTAGGTCACATTATTTCTAAAGATGGCATTTGAATTGACCCTGAAAGAATACAAGCAATTTTGCAAATACCTCATCCCAGAAATATTAAATAACTTCAAGCTTTCATAGGAAAGATCAATTTCTTGAGAAGGTTTATTTCCAGTTTAGCTGAATTACTTAGATTGCTTACTAACATGCTTAAAAAAAATTCAAGCATTGACTGGACTGTAGAAGCCAAGAAATCATTTGAAGAAATCAAAATGGCTTTAACTAGGACACCAGTTCTTACCAGTCCAAAGTTTGATAGAGATTTCATTATTTTTTCATTTTCTTCTAAACATACAATTGCAGCTGTTTTACTACAAAAGGATGATCAGGGATGTGAAAAACCAATTGCCTTTTTCAGTAAAGCACTTAGGGATGCATCTTTGAAATACAATATCATGGAGAAACATGCTTTTGAACTGGTAAAAGCAATTAAAGATTTCAGAGTTTATATATTATATTCTCATGTGATAGCTTATGTGCCTAGTGCTGTAGTTAAAGACATCTTGACTCAAGATGGTATTGAAGGCAAAAGAGGTAAGTGGATAGCTACCATTTTAGAATATGATATCGAAATTAAACCAAATAAACTCATCAAAGGTCAAGGTTTGGCTCAACTCATGACTGAAACCAATTTCCAAGCCTTAGACATTAATGAACTGGATGATGAACAGGAGATGACGACTCCACAGATCAGTCAAACTTTCTTAGATTCACCTTGGTACACTGATATCATTCATGTTTTATTAAACCTGCAAGCTCCTCCAGGGTTGTCCAGAACGAAAAGAAGATTTTTGAAAATGACATCTTTAAAATATTGTATTTTAGATGGCACTCTATTTTGGAAAAATCATGAAGGAATCTTATTAAATTGTCTATTGAAAGATGAAGCTAACAAGGCACTTAATGAATTTCATGCAGGGGATTGTGGTGGACATATCTACTGGAAGTCAATTGCAGATAAAATCTTACGGGCTAGTTTTTACTGGCCAACCTTGTTTTCAGATGTTAAGAAATTTGTAACAACTTGTCATAAGTGTCAGATCTTTGAGGGTAAAAGAAAGTTGTTACCTTTACCATTAAGACCAATTTCCACAGAAAGACCCTTTCAACAATGGGGATTAGATTTTATTGGAGAAATTCATCCCTCTTCTTCTGGGCAACACAGATGGATTCTTACTGCCACATATTACTTTGCTAAATGGATTGAAGCTATCCCATGCAGACAAGCCAATGATTCTGTAATTATAGGGTTTTTAGAAACCAATATACTTTCCAGATTTGGCTGTCCAGAGAAAATTATAACAGATAATGCTGCTGCATTTAATTCTAAGAAAATTATTAGTTTCTGCAATAAATATCACATAACTTTAGGCCATTCAACAGCGTATTACCCTTAGGGTAATGGACTGGCAGAATCTTCCAATAAAAGCCTTATTAATATCATTAAAAAATGATTGGAAGAAAATAAAAAGAATTGACATAAGAAACTTACCAATGCATTGTGGGCAGACAGACTTACAACTAAGAAATCAATTGGGACCAGTCCATATGAATTAGTTTATGGCATTGAGGCAAGATTCCCATCATCTTTAGGAATTCCTGTTATGAAGTTACTTCAGGAGGCTCAAGTGGAACCAAATGATATTCAGAGAAGAATTAACCAAACAATTCACTTGCAACAAACCAGAGAAGAAGTGTATCAACGATCCCAAGTCTTGCAGGAAAATTTAAAGAAAATGTTTGACAAAAGAACTAAAGCAGAAGATTTTCAACTAGGAGACAAAGTCCTAAGATGGGATTCTAGGAGGGAAGATAAAGGGAAACATGGGAAATTTGATTTCTTATGGAAAGGGCCTTACATCATTCATGCCTTACAGGGGAACAATACATACTTTTTAAAGAAATTGGACAATTCAGAAGCTGAGGAAGGACCAGTCAATGGCCGAATGCTGAAGCACTATTTTGATCCTATTTACTAGGATATTCTGATTTTTTCTAACTTGTACATAATATATCCTTTTCTAATGCATTAGTTTTGATTGGATGGTGACTTCTTGGAGTTGAAGCCCGAAGAGAAGGCCCTAAGCTTAAAAATTTTCACTATCATATATACAATAAAGCTACCAGAAAAAGGAGATTACATGGGTCAGTTTGAGAACATTTTGAGGCATCTGATCTGCTGTTCTTGACTTTTCACAAGGAAAAGCCATCCCCAAGTGGAGCCAGTGTTAGACTCCTATACCAATAGGTATCATTTTTCATGATTGTCTTGATTGAACTATGCAATATGTTCAAACATTTTTCTTGTGCAAAGGTGTTCCATATTCTTGAAAAATCAAAAAATCAAAAAATTTAAAAAAATGTAAAGAGGGTATACCCTAAAAGAAAAATCAAAGGGTAAAAAGAATAAAATGGTCAAAAAAGTGAAAGAAATGAACCCCAAACAAAATAGACCAAGGAAAGTGTGCAAGTCCAAATGCCACTACTATTTCATTTTTTGTAAATAAGTAAAATTGTGTGCAGCTTGTCAAACTTTTGCCACAATTTATGAAGAGTCAAACTGTTTAAACTTGACTCATTCATGTTTCAATTTCATGTTGTAGAATAGAGAATAAATATCTGACCAAACATTTTAATCTTGGCAGATAAGTAGATAGGTAGAGTTAATAAAAGGTGCTCAACAATTTAATTTGAGCCCTTGGATGTAATAAGGGTAGAATTAGATAGATTTGCCATGTAAAAGAAAAAGAAGATTGATAAGGGTTTGCCAGTCTAAGTGCACCCTAATAAAAGAAAAAAATGGTAGAGTAAAGTAGATAGGGTAGGTAGATGGTGTTGCCCAAGTTTCATGTGATGAATGATGGTGCTAAATGTGTTTAATCTTTTACTTTCATCACAAATATTGAAGCAGAAAATGCACTGGAAAATTCACAGAAAGCAAAGTCAAAATCATTAACTTCCCACATCACTTTCTCCCTAAGATTTTTACTAATTTCCCTAAAATGCTAAGGTATTTGGAGATTAAAGGGGCTCAAGGCATTTCCTTGACTTTTGGAGGGACCGGACCCTCAGTCTAATGATCAAAAAGACCTAAGTACGTGAAGTTATTTATCATTATAATCATTCACTTTTAACCTTTTCCTAAGTAAAATCCAATTTTACTTAAGGAAATCATGTAAATTTCCATAATAAACCCTCAAAATTACTTACTATTCTATGGTTAAGTGTTAAAGTTGAGATGATACAATTTACTTCAGAAATATTCACTTTTCTTAGTTATAGTTAAGTATTTTGAGTTTACCTTGTCCTTTGTCATATTAACTTCTGATTTATTTATTAAATCCCTAGTGAAAAGACCTTATCCTATAATACATAACTCCTTCTACATAAATATCCCAAAAAACCCCTCTTATTATAAGTTTTGGCCAAAGTTTATTTAATCCTCTTTATTAAATAAAAAACCCACAATAAAAACCCTTTGGCTAAAATATACCCATATAGAATATTTCCCTACCCTTATAGTAGATAAATAACATTTATTTATTACCATATATTAAAAATATATGAAAAAGGTTTTTAACATATAGTTTTATATGTTTAAAACGGAAAATAAATAAAACCAAAGTTTTAATTCAAACTACAACTTCAAAAATCCTCCAAGCCTTCGTGACCTATTCCCGTGGCATTTTAAAATTCCTCCCGACACTTTAACCATAGTTAAAAAACCCCTAACCCTGCCGCAACCCCAACTCTCATTAAACCACAGGATTAATTAATTACTCTGATTAATTAATAACCAATCCCTCCACCAATAAGATCTCTCCTGGGATATTTAATTAAAGATAATCGTTGTTTAATCCCCGTCGGGCCCGCGCATTAAAACTCCGCCAATTACACGTCCCGACCACCGTCAGATCCCTCTCCCGAAGATCAACGGCCCAAGATCATTCCGCTGGCCGTCTCGCGTCCGGAAAATAACGAGCGGGGGCATGGTGGTTTTGGAATAGTACTCCGACCACGTGTTAGTTAATTAATGGAATCGTTGCCTCCCCGTTGAATACCAAAATTTCCCAAAGAGCGGTGTGGAAATTACCGCTTACCGCCCGGTCCTAGTGACGCGTCCTCCCGTACCAGATGATGTCATCCTCGAAAAAATGAAAATCCCCATTGACTTTGTAAATAAAACAAAAACCCGTGTATTTTTGTCATTTTCACTGTTGAAAGCGACTGTGTCCTCCACTGAAGAATTTGAAAATTCTGCTGATTAAGACGCCGCCAACCAGCATTGTTGAACGCCATTGTTAGACTAGTGCCCAAGCATCCATCCGCCATTGACCAGTACCTGTAAATCTCAAACTTCTCCATCAAACAGGTATTTATTCGATTTCTTGCTGGAACTCTTTGAAAAATCCACTTTCCTGTGTTAAAAATTCACGCCAAAGTCTGAAAAAGGGTTAATATCAGTCTATTCTAGTTCCTGCAAGTAAAATCAAAGCTCCCAGAAACAAAATTGCGCCCAGTCTGTGAAGAAAACCCCGAAACTTCCATTTTGAATACACAAGAACCAAAATGGAAGCTCCGGCAGCTCTGAATGTAACCCCATTAAATGCTCCTCATAGAGAGTTAGAATACTTACCATTAGTGGATAAAGACTTTCAAATTAAAGACTTAGTTTTTGATGAAAGTCCCCTTCGAAGTTATTGTCACTGCAGAGACGATTATTCGAAGGGTCTGGATGTCATTGGATTGTGGGAATCCAATTTCCCGAGATATCTTATCCCCTCAGTCTATATTTTCCCAGAAATCATCCACTACTGTCACTCCAACTATGATTCAACTCAAAGGGCAGTGTTGTCTCCTGACCAGAGTATCATTTTCCCCATCACTCCTCAAGCTATCAATACAATGCTCCATTTTGAACCTGATCAAGATCTTACTCCTTTGTCCATGGAAGAACTACTTGAAAATTCTACCAACTGTCTCCAGAAAAATTGAAATGCATTTGCCAGACTTTTATGTTACCTGAACATCAACCTAAGGGACCTCCTCCCTATGGTTTTTCCTATTTTAATAATTTAGGCAAACTCATCCTCAATATGATATCCTTTGTCATGGGTTTCAATACAAGTGAATATGTTGATGTAATAACCCTGGTATTGTTGTCTATCTTTACTCCTGGGCAACCTCCTGCAGTAAAATATGACTTTGCATCTTTCATTGCCAATAAAATCCATGACCAGTTCATGAGGCTAGATAATGAGAAAGTGTTTAAATATTCCTCAGTCATTTACCATCTCATCATCTATTATCAAACAGCGAAGTTCCCTTTTCCTGTTAAAAAGCTTGATGCCAAGGGAAACCCTAGATCTGTTATATTTTGGTCTGCCATAACTCACTCTTCCTATAATTCTCCCTATTCTTATGCTGAGTTCATCGATCTTTTTGTATATCCTGCAACTACCTTGTTGGCAGGAATTCCCCCTCCAAGGCTCAGTAATGAGATTAAGAAGACTTTGCAGCTTTCAAGGACATATAAAGTTGGGGACTGGTATTTATACCAAAATCATTAAGTCATCAGAATATATGGATGTGAATTGTATACATTCAGGTTGCCAAAATATGTGCCTATGAGACTTTTTGCCTTAGAATATTTCAGGCAAATGAATAATTCTGATATGATTCATTTTTGTAGTGTAAAAAAGAAAGCCCAACTCAGGATCAAAAGTCAATTAGGTCCCTTCATAAGCAATTCTACGGACGCTGAGCGAGAAGCAAAAGATATACTACAAAACCGTTGCAAGTTACCAAGGAGTTTCCGTTGGGTTCCTTATGATCCATTCGGTTTTATCTGTGATAAAAGAATGAAGAACAAATCATCCCCATACTTTCACCACAGGATTCCTGAAATATGCTAATCAAGATGAGTGGGTGGAAGGAACATTAGTTGAGCAAGATAGTGAAGAAGACAATATGAACAAAATTATGAAAGACCTTGAGAAAAAGTTTGACTTAGAATCTGTTGGGCAAGTGCAGGTACCTCATATTGGCACTTCTTCAGCAGGAAATCTTCAACAGGGATTACAGGAAATCAGTTCATCAATTGCAGTTGAGTCTAAAGGTAAAGGGAAAGAACCTGAGGTATAGGTCATTGAAACTTTTATTATGTCAGAAAAGCCTCAAACCTCCAAGGCACCAGATCAAACACAGGTTTCCCCTGTTCAAGTTAATCATCCTGAGGTTTCAAAATTACAGACTCCATCTAATATGGAAATAGGCAAGAAAAGACAGGTTGCTGATCCCACTCCTCCCAAAGAAACTTCACAACAACACCAGGCTAAGAAGCAGAAACTGAATCCACTTCCAGAAGTGGAATCTATAGATGAGATGTTCGATGATGAAAGAGAATATAGTCAACTAACTGGTTCAGCTAGTATAACACACACAGGTCATAAAGGAAAGGAGTTACAAAAACAGTTGAGCACTGAAGTATCTTCCTTTAAACAGCCAAAAACAGATACAGGTGATATAAAGAGAACTTTCATTAATATAAAAGCAAAGAATGATCCATTGAGAATGAAGGTATATGATCAATATCTGAAAATGGCTCCACACAATCAGGAAATATTAATGTCAGCATTTGACATTCAACAAGGCAAAATGATGATGAGCCATTTCAAATCCAAGGTGCCAAAACCCATGACAGCATCTGATTATATTAGGACCAATTCTGAGGTCCTGGCAAAAGACATTCATCCCTTGGACCAGATAGAGTTGCATAAACAAACTGGGGAAATGGTATGTTCCACCCTTACTGATAAGGCCATGGCAGCCCTTAGGCTGCAAGATTCTTTAAATAATACAAACACCCAGTTGCAAATTGAGAAGGCCTCTTCTCAGGCAAAAGATAACAGAATAAAGTCTCTGGAAGACATAATCATCAGTTTGGGTCACAATCCCAAAGACATCAAAAGCATTGAGGCACTAATTAAAAAGAAAGATGATGATATCGCTGCACTGAGAAAGCAGCTGAAATTGCCAGCCTCGAGGCATCCCTAGACTCAAGAAGTTTTGAAGGAAAATTCACAGGAAGAAATGATGGAGTTGCTCTTAAAAATGACTGAGCAACTGAGTGAAACAGAGAAAGAATTGGAACAGGCATTAAAAGAAAAATAGGCTATTATGCAAACATCTACAAGAGAGATCACTACAGGTACCACAACAGCAGATCAACAAACAGAGTCATCACAGGTAAACACTTCCAGTTTAAGTTCTGATGAATTGATAAAACAAATGGAAAGTTTAAAACTCAGAGTCACAGAACTTCAAACCACAAAATTCCAGTTAGTGAATTTGGAGCAGAAATATGATATGTCTAAAAAGAATGTTGCTGATAATACCAGGGAAATTAAAAGGCTGGAAAAATTGGTTAAGGCTTTAGAAAAAGATCTTTCATTAGAGAAGCCTTTGAGAGAAATAAATGAAATTCTTTGGGATAATATAGCTGAGTCAATAAAAAGTATTTGGTCCTTTGTTCAAACAATCTTTGAACAAAATGACTTGATCAAAGTACCTCAGGAAGAAATAGACAAAACTAGAGATGAATTAAGGGGCAGACCTGAGCAAGCCAATCAACTTATACAGTTTTTGAATACCCAGAATAAGCAACAACTTGCAGAGCTTGGAATTGATGACAGGACAGGCACTATTTTAGAAATAAAAAGAGTTTTTACCAAAAGAACTCTTATGCAAAATTTGGAAAGGAAATGCTCAGATATTCCGGAAGAAATTAATGCTTTCAAAGGAAAATTTCAGGTTTTATTAGACAAAGGGTTACCCAGTCCTATGATCTCAGAGGACGAGATAATGGACCTGGAAACCTATGTTAATAAAATAGATATACATGCTCATAACACAACTGCTCATTCTATCAGTTCGCCAGAAGCAACATTTCCAAAAGGGAGGAATCTCTACGACAGGTTAAAGAATTTGTGTCATCTTGAGCGTGAAATAAAGTATTTGTTCCCTAATCAACCCAATTTTTACAGATACACAGAGGCCGATGAAACATTGAGAAAACTTAAAAGAACCATAATAGCAGAAGATCAATGGTGGGAAGACTTATTGGAAATTTTGTAAAATTTATCTTCAGGTAGAGAATTTTGTCTTTTTACCATCATGTAAAGGATAAATAATGAGCACAGGTTAAAGAGTATCAGTTGGGCAGTTGAAAGAGTATCAGTAGAAATGAAGAGTATCAGACAAGCAAAAGAATTACTCAAAGGGACAGCATCGAGCCTTATTATAGCACCTGCCTCCAGCACATCCTCAAAGGAGGAAACAACACACCAGCAATTACTTTTTGTCCTATCTACAAGACCATTTGTCTCCTTTTTATTGTAACTTATTCATTAGTCACCCTAGATTATTGGCTAGGTTAGTGTGAGATATTTTCAATCATTTTTTGTATAAATAAACCCTCAAAGAGACTATTGAGGGTGGATTCTACTACTTCGCTGTGATATTGATGTTTTTGGAATAAAAGCGTTTTGGAAAAATTTATTTGTGGCTTGCTGGATGACAATTTGAAGCTCAGGACTTTTTGCAGGATTCATGTGTCTGACTGCAGTTCAATAAGTCTTTCTATCCTATGTCTTAAGTTTTATATTTGTTTATAATATCATTGTGTCCATTTCTGAATACTTGACATAAAAGAATAACTCAGAATTTACTTAATTGTACTCTGAGTTCAGTTGTGATTATTCTAAATGTTTTCCTCTAAATTAGTTATAAGCAACAAATTCTTAATTGCTCTTGCTTCGCTAATTTAAACATTTTGGTTACTATAGTAAAGAATTCTTCACTGCTCTTTATTTGTAATCATTTCATTTCTTTCTTTTGAACATGGTGAAAGATTCTTAACTTCCTTTCATCCCTTCAAACCCATTCCATCCACTTTAAATTTTAAGGATTGTTCTCTGTTTGGCTATCTTGCCCTGCAAAGCCATCTTGTGTGTAGAATAGAAATCCAGTAAAGCCATCATTTGACTCCATAGCCCAATGGCCTGAAAATATTCAACCTTGCCTTTAGTTGGCAAATTCCACCATTTTCAAACAAACTCTTGGATTTATAACTAGCCTAAAACTTTCTAAGAACAAAGATAAATTATAAAGAGAGATCCCTCTCTGGATGCAGATTGGCTAGATTCTGCATCTGAAGGTTGGTTTGTGATTACCTCGGGTATACTTTCATTTTCTTACAACTTCAAGGAAAACCTGAGTGATAATAGTACCCATTCTGCCCCTCTGATGCTGCTGAGCTGGGGCTCTTCCTCCTGGGTTCTCTCATAGCACTAAGGTGATTCCCTATCATGGCTGCCAAAAGAGGAGCCCTCGATGGATTCTAGAAGATTGTCTTGGCCTCGCTGATAGCATCCCGAGAAAGTACCTCTCTGGCTACCTCTGATGGTCTTTAGGCATTGGCGCAGAGCCATGGGAAATTGAAGCAATAGAGAGGTGGGGGCCAATCTACTGATGGTGAATTTCTTTTCAGGGGATCGCTTAACAGAGAAGTGAAGCAGGGATGTGTGCGAACGTGAATTGTGCAACAAGGGAGCTCGCAGGTGGGGGGTGCACAATGAGGGAGCCTGCCTCTAAATGCGCACAACGGGTTGAATCTGTAAAGGCAAGGAAATCCAGAGTGGGGTGTGCATCCAAGGGGAACACCACGGGGAGCGCACAGCCTTGAGGGGAGCTACAGGGTGGGTACCCAGCTGCTTAGCACTAATCTGGAGGTGCACTGGAGGAATGGCGCACAACTAGTGGAACACACGGAGAGACTGAAGTAGCAACCAAATGGCAAGGGAGGCGAAGAGGGTTTTGGAGGCCAATAGGAGCAGCAAGGGGATGAAACAATGGGGAGATACCTCGCCTTTTGAAGACCTGTGGCACAAATGCAGATGTTGTACGATTTAATGACATGATCGCAAATTCAAGTTGGGACAGTTCTCATGGGGTGGCATGTGATTCAGGGTGTGGAAGTAGATCAGATGCATCATGGAGCTCATGTAAAGGATTGCAGAGGGGAGGTTCCACATCAGATTAGATCTAGCGGTGCAGGGCTCCGTCAACCTATGCATGGAATGAACCGGTTTTGCACAAGTGCATCATGTCACCGCATCCGGGGTGATTGTTTGAAACATGTTATCTAATATTCTCAAGTATATTATTAGTGAAAATTAAATAAATAACTCATATTGAATAGTATTTTTTCATTCACCTGATTCATCCTTTTGCAATTTTTCTATCCGGATTTTACGCTCTTCTACACTTGGATTTTAAACAATTTTATCAGCCTTCTTCATTTTGTGTCTTTACATGACATGCACCAACCAATATATATTAGTTAAACTTACATATAGTTCAAACATATTAATTTTGTAAGGAATTTACAAAGAAATTGTCTTCTCTGCTTTTTTTGATATGCTATCATCGTGTCGATCAATATTTTTGTTACTTGACACCTTCTAAGATATTGTTTTATCAATATACAACCTATATCATTTAATACAGAAGCCATTAAATATATTTTACAAATAAATCAAATAATTTTCAACCAAAAAAAGCTCTGGTAACCAGTGTGTTTATCTGAATAAACACATCGATGGAATTATCTGAATAACTCACTGATGCATTGATCCTATTAGCGCACTGAGTGTTTAATTTTTCAACACCGTCATTGAAAAATAAATTTTTAAAATAATTTTAAATTATGACGATGTGATTTGTAAGGCTAAATACACCAAAAAATTTTAACAATTCTATTTGGAAGAGGTAGAGTAAATTAAACCCTAAGGTGAAATTTTGCAGGAAGAAACAATGGTTTA
The DNA here is from genome assembly GCA_034641835.2 of Pinus albicaulis. Lineage (NCBI taxonomy): Eukaryota > Viridiplantae > Streptophyta > Pinopsida > Pinales > Pinaceae > Pinus > Pinus albicaulis. The sequence goes on along the minus strand of JAXQQM020074099.1, from coordinate 59,909 downwards.
ACGTAAGTATTGGATTTTTTTGTTTCTTCTAAATTTTAATTCAATTTAAATAGGAACAAAGATCATAAAATATTTTACAAGTAAAATCTATAGTAATTTTTTTGTTATAAAGGGTTTTTAATTTTTTTATGAATTGTGAATAAATCTAACAAAAAATGTAATAAAAAATTAATAGTAAAATTTAAATTTTTTTCTATCGAGGGTTTTGAGTGAATCACCATACCTTTCAAATTTTGATCTTTCTGCGGATCCAAAATATTTTGTAGCTCCACATTGCTCCTAGTATGTCTCTCTTGCAAATGATATCTCTTGTAATTCAACCCTAACAAAAATTTTAAACCTTTTTATTAGTAAAATAAACAATAAAATTTAAAATTTCTACTATGTAGGGTTTTGAATGAATCACCATACCTTTAAACTTCTGATCTTCTAAATAGTTCTACTACTCCAAAGTATTATGTTGTTGAAATTTTGGGTAAATAATGAAATAGTGAATACATTTTTATTATTTAAAAGACTTTATGAAATTATATTTCAAAAAATCAATTTTCGCTCGTTTTTGAATTAAAAAAAAAGAAAACAAAAGAAAAACACGTTTTTTTTTTCAATTTATCCACACATCGGTGCATTCGATAGTCAAGCGCACTGGTGATTTTATAATAAAAACGTACCAACATTGCCGAGGCGCCAAATTTTTTCAACGCACTGACATGATACATTTTTTTATTCTAAAATTTGGAAATGACACGATTAATTTTTTTAACACAATGGTGTGGTTTCTATTTATAAGCATCGATGATCTAATTGCTATAAGAGCACCGAGTTTGTTGAATTAATTTTTATTTTCTAAAATATAGAAATAGGGGCGTAGCGGTGTTGTTTTGTTTTTAAAAACATTGGTGCATTTTTGTAGAAGAGCACCAATATGATAATTTATATTTTTTTTCGGAGTGCTGGAAATCGGTGCAGGTATTATTTGAACTTCTTGTAAAAAAATTATATCTTGGTTCGATACATTTTCTAAGTTATGGTCTGAAGAATTTAGGGTTTTTGCAGGCTCGAGAATTCACTCTAAAAAATGTGACCTAAGGAAAATCATCATAACTTTCTATTTGAGCATCATATTTTAATTTCATAAAAAGTGACTAAAAGTGCACACAATCAGTTTTTTTGTATCATTTTCAGAGCCTAAGTTCAAAACAATGACACGTGGCTCTCTGTACAAGTTTGAAATACTGAACTAGTTTGTAATCGGGTCATGATGGGATATTGGGCATAGATTTTTCTTGAAGACTCCAATATTTGTCAAAATTGTGGTGTTGGAAAGAATACTTAGAGGCATACCACAGGATGAAATTTCAGATCTTGGAGATCTGAAATACAAAGATATAACAATTTCAATATCGAGCTCCTAAAGAAAAAGAAAAAGGTGTGTATTTGTTTTTAATTTGCATAACTTTTATTTGAAAAATTAGTTTGAAGGTGTTAGTGTTAGTCTTTTCAGCCTTCCTCCAGTGATCAAACATGCTCTTACAAAGTGATTTTAAGGTGTCAAGGTCAAATTTTGTCATTTCAGAGAGTCTTCAAGCAAAATTTGGTCACTAGGTATTAGGTCTAGGGTTTGCTTTCATTCTTTTCAAAGTTGTCCAAATTTCATTCCATGTCACCATTCAGATGAGTGCACCATCATTCAGAGGGTTTTCATCATCATTTCAAGTTCCAAAGGCTCATTTTACACCTTGTTCATGCTTCAGTTGTGCCTAGGTAAGGTTCATTTCCCTCTCCTAGGGTTTTGAAGGTAATTTCTCTTGGATCGTCAAATCATCAGCAAAACTTGTATCCTGATGTTCATACACCTTCCCCTATCCTTAATGTACCCTATTAAACACTTCCCATCACTGAGATCCCCCAAATTTCTCATTTTTTCACAAACCCTAGTTTCTTGTTACAACTTGGCAATTTTCTAGGCTAGGCCTGTGTTTTTCCCTTTTGGACCCCTTCCCCTCACTAAATCTCTTAAATTCCACTTTCCCCTACTTCCTAACATCCCTCCCTACTTCCCAAGATTTTCTCAAGAATTTAGAAGCCCATTATCCCCTTCATTTCGCTTCATTTCGACAAATCCCTTGTTCCACACATCGGGATATGTTTTACTCCAATGATGTTTTTGAGCAAGAAAAGATGAATTTTGGAAAAATGAGAGAGGTTTTTTTCCAAAACAGGCCAAGGAAAAAAAACCTTCTTCAATTTTTACACAGGTGTCATGGTTTTAGAGAAATGTTAAAAAATACAGTTGCCTTAGGAGAATTGATGCACCTCTGAAGTGACCTTGGAAAAATCAAGATTTATCCTAGCCTGGTTGGCCAAATGACTTGCTTAATGCATCAAATGATAACTAGTCACAAATATATTTCCAATGAGATATCATGAGCTCAATTTGGAGTTTAGGAAGACCTTCAAAAGTTGACTGCAACAGCACTCTGCCTTGAGGCAGCCTCATTTTGCACATTTTGACCAGTCTTGGGAGATTTGATTTTTGACAGAGTAAATGAACTCCAAATAGAAAAATTCTAGTTGGGTTGGAAATTAGATAGGAAGAGCTTTCCAAAGAGCTATCTCGCACCCAATTTGGACACCAGGAAGGCCTCCAAAAGCCTCCTTCAAAAATGCGCTACGCATTGAGATGGCGCTACGCATTGGGCAGTGGTTTGCAGTGTAATTTTGTAACTGGCGCTACGCATTGAGATGGCGCTATGCATTGGGCTAAAAAGCTTGAAATCCATTCAAATATTCCACCAAAGCTCTCAACTTTCTAAATTCTTCATTTCCCAAATAAGTTAACATCCCTCCATGACCAATGAATGAATTTCTCTTGGTGCTTATGGTGATTTAATGAGCAAAAACTCAAACCCTATTCTCTTGTTTGAGGATTGTCTCCTTTAGGGTTTTGAAACTTGTTTATTGCCAAATATTCCCATAACCTTGTTTTTTTCCCCTCCTCATTGTTTATATCCACACAACATCCCATTTCATTTTTCACCTTATATCCCTGTCAATCATTCCTATTCCATTCCCTCCCCATCCCACTTGTAAATTTTTCCCAAATCCCAAGTTATCCCAAAAACTAAGTGGCTGTCCCTAAACCCTTAACACACAAATTTCAAGTGGAAATTTCAATCTTCACTTGGTAATAATCTATTATTTCCCACTATCCTATTCCTCCATATCCCCTCCTATATTTGGCAATCAAATCAAGAACACCAAAATTCTCATACAAGACAACATAGACCTTGCATAGACCTTGGACATCATGGAGACAGATACTGATACATCCTATGACCGAGACAGTGATTCCACCACTGAACTACATGCACCTAGAAGGCCAACAAGGAAAAGAAAATGCTAAGGCACATGAAGAATCATTATTGGGCGAGGAATCATGTTTGCAAGGCGTGAATCAAGATCCTGAAGGCAAAGTTAAAGAGGGCATTAAAGCGTCGCAAAAGGCATGATAGACTCCAAATGTTGGCCGAAGCTTCTTTGGCTCAGCATAGCGCTTGATGGTGAACATTCAGCCCAAATTTCAAGAAATTTGGGAAACTTTTTGTCAATTTTGAATTTTTTAGCCTTAACACAGATTTTTCCGCCCGACGCGTAGCGCCACTTGGCGTGCGCTTATAATTGGCAGCTCCTCTTGAAGAAAACTTTGTATTTCTAGATTTTTCATCAAAATTTATGCATGCCTACCCATTACCTAAATATTTTGACAAGTTTTGGGTTGCCTGAGGGGTCAAAAACACCCTAAAAATGACCTTTCTGCCCCTTTTTGGACACACAGGAAGCAGTGTTGGGAAAACTCATTTCTAGAGGGGCAAATGGCAACCAAATTCAGAAATTCTACTTGGGTTGGAAAGTAGACAGGCAGATATTTCCAACGAGCTATCCTGCACTCAATTTGGACTCCGGGAAGGCCCTCAAAATCAGCCTCAAAGTGGCGCGACGCATAGAGATTCCAGGCGCGGCGCATTGGGAAATTTGGTCTAGTTTTCACTCAGCAATTCAGATTTTCGCCTAGTTTTGGCCAGTTTGAATTTTTATCCTCATATGTATAGCTCTTGATGTAACTTGATGTAATTTCATGACTTTGATGTAATTTTGGCACATTTTTACTCATCCAAGTAGATTCATTCACCAAAAAGTGAAATGTAACTGAATGAATCAGTTTCCTATCTTATAGAGGCAAGCTGTTTCATTGCCTATTTTCCAATTCTTAGTTTAGATCTTGTTTAAACAGCTCCTAAAATAGTGAGATAGACCCCTGGAGGCATGGGAATGAGTTAGGCTTGTCTATATCTTGTATTTTCTCAGTCATTTTCAGGGGTTGGACACTTGGGATTGCTTGGCACTTCATTGTACATTGCATCTCTGCATTTTGGCAAAGGAATAGACCAGGGTTTGTAGCACTATTTGGGATCCATGTGGCTCTTTGTTTTGATGGCGTGTTTCTCTCTGTGATTGTAAGTTTACTGATGTTTCATGTGTATCATCATCCTTATAATTTCTTATCAAGTTAAACAAACAAGTAATAAAGGTGGAATTCATTAGATCTGCAGTGCTCTGCCTTGAAGTTTTGTTTAATTTTCCATGTTTTCAACTATCTGAATAGGATTCTTGAAAGCCTCTTTCCCTCTTCAACTCTTCCTCGGTCTGAGCTATCCATTTCATTCAATTCGAAGCATCAAAACAATTGCCTTTCTTGCCCCATTCAGCCCTCTGCAAAACTGATCATTTCTCGGACCCAAAATCTGCCTTTCCCTTTGATTCCAACAAAAACCCCCAAAATCAAAATCAAACTCTTTTGCTTATATACCTAGCCTAAAATCAGCCTTTTTCAAAGTCATCTCAAGCCCCATTAATTATTTTTGTTGAGATTGACCCGGAGAGAGCCCTCTCCTGATCTGGTAGGGCTATCTACCAGATTGAGCATGGTTTGATGTTACCCTAGACTCTGCCTTCCTTCAGCCTGAGGTAGATTTAGGCTATAACAGAAGGTATTCAAAGGGCATAGTGAAACATATATATCATTGTTTTATTTCGAAATGTATCAAAACAAAAAATTGGACACACCTAGTAAGAAACCATAATTCTCTACTATGACGCATGATGAAGAGGAAAAAATGAAACATGATATATCAAAATTACGAGTGCAAGTGCAACAAATTTCACTTTCGCAAAGAGTAACAAAAAATGAAATGGAAGCTAAGGTGGATGATATAGAAGCAAAAATGAAAGAGAACATGAAATATTTAAAAATTGGTTTAAAAGAAGACATGGAAGGGTGAATGAAGGTTTGACAAAGTTATTACAAGAAATGATTCTTAGCGGTGACAAGGTACTCCATGAAAATCATGATGAGGACAAAAGGAATATGAAATATGAATTTATAGACTCCAAAATTGGCTTTAAAACCCACCACAGTCAAAATATATATATGAGGAAGTTTGATGGCAAAGATCTCGTAACATGGATACTACAAATAAAGAAATTATTTGATCTACATGATGTACCACCCACACAAAAGGTACCCATTGCATATTTATGTTTAGAACAAAATCAGTTTGTGTGGTATAGATGCCTTTGTTATTGTAAATCAATTGTCACTTGGACAATTTTTGCAGAAGAATTAGTATCACATTATGAGGATACAAAGAGAAATACATTCTTTAGCCAACTGATAAATATCAAGCAAAAGGGTTCAATGGTGGAGAACATTAAGGAATTCCAAAAATTGAATATCAAGGTAAATGCTATTCCAAAGGATCATATGATTGATTTCTTCATAGGGAATTTAAAGGATAACATCCAGCATGAGGTTCTCCTTTGGGAACTTGATTCATTGGAGAAGGCATTCAAGGTGGCAAGAAAAGTTGATTTTTTTTTATGAAAACAAGGAAGTTTTCTGCTCACAAATATAAAGATGGAAGTGTTGTTACTCCTAGCCTCCCACAACCTAAAAGGTTGACACCACAAAAACTGGAGGAAAAAAGAGAAAAGGGATTTGTTATAGTTGTGATATAAAATACACTAAGGGTCATAAGTGTGCTGAGAAGAAAGTATTTTACACAAATTTTGAAGAGGAGAAAAATGAACTAGAAACATCAAAATAAGAGGATATACACCAAGAACCAACCCCAGAGAATGAAGAAATGAATATGACCATATCTTGTAATGCATTTGAAGGACTTACCACTCCTTAAATTATCAATATAGAATGAATTATCAAAAATAAAAAGGTAATAGTGATAATCGATTCTGGTAGTGCCCATAATTTTATTCACTATAAGATAGCCAAGGAATTGAATTGATTTCTATATCCAACACCAAAGTTTCAAGTGATGGTTTAAAACGGTGTTGGCACCCTGTAATTAGCAATATTGGCAAAAGTCCAACTGCAGGGAGAACATTATTTCAACCACTTTGGGATTCTAGGATCTAGCCCTCCTGAATCCGGAGAGGGATCTCTCCAATAAGTGCAAAGATGGATTTGTCTTTGAAGTCTTGGGTAATGATATTAGGCTAGTTATGAAGGCAGAGGGTTTTGTTTGTTTTTGGATGGTTGAGCATGACTATTGTTTGAGGGGAAAGTTCTAAATGCAAGGAGTTTCAAAGGTGTGAAGTTGCAAGCAAATAGAACAAGCTTTGGCCAAAAAGATAGATAATTGCAGGTTTTAGTCCATTGGGCTATGGAGTCATAATAGGGTTTAATTGAAACAATCAGGTTCAAGAGTGGTCCATGGGGCAAGTCATCTATGTCTAAGGATCTCTTTGAAATTTCATTTATGGAATCAAATGATACAAAAAGAAGGGGAATCAAACAAATTAAGAACAAAGAGTAGCCCAGGATCTAGTAAGTACTTTGAAACTAGCCAGCCTTTGACAAAAACTCAAGAAAAACATAAAAGCAATCCAGGATCTGGTAAGTACTTCAAAACTAGCTAGCCTTTGATACACTTTTAATAGAAAACATATAAAAACATAGGGAAACTTGAAGGAAACTTTTGGAGTAGAAACTAGCGGGCCAGGCTCACCACAAATCCTCTCCTAGCTCTGCTTTACTTGGTTACTTTCAAGACGAGCACAAAGATAACACAGAATGGCCTAAGATCTGGTAAGTACTTTGAAACTAGACAACTTTTGACACATTCCAAGGGAAACCTTCAAACAGTCTTTGGGGATAAAACTAGGACCAGGGCACACCATATCTTCCTTAGTTCATCTCTACTTAACATATACTGAAAATAACATTTAAGAATAACAATTAGCTAAGGCAATAGGATGAGGGAACGCCAACATTCCTATGCTTAGAACTGAATTAAATCATTCCTAAATAACACTAATTTGAAGAAAACATGTAGATAAAGATTTTTAGTCATAGAAAGGTACTGATATACAATAGGTCTTAACTCTATGCATGTTGTTCTTTATAAGAGAAGATGAACAAGTGAAAACAGAAATAAAACAACAATTCACAATAAGAAATAACATCACCGTTGACATAGACCAGGATCCCATAAATCAGCTTGTATTGATGCTCCAAACCAGTTACAGCTCTATGTCCAATGCTTTAGTTTAGAAATCATCTACACCTTCCAGACTAACTTATGTATCACAAGCAGAGCTCCAAGAGCTAGTGAACACTATTTACAAGTAGAAGTCTCAAGCTCAATTATATTTCAAAGTTCAGCAACCAACTCAACCAACCCCTCTCTCATCTTCTCCAGTAGCTTTTATAAAAGAATGAGGAGGTGAGATCTGATAAAAAATCTCCAAAGATAATTAATACAATATTAATGGCTTTTCGGCCTTTGGGGGGATCGATGAAGAAGTTTACAAGTGTTCCGACTGTATTAAATTTTTTTCATTTAAGATTAAGCTCAGTGGGAGCTCTTTTTGACTTTTGAGGCTCCTTGTTATGTTAAAGTAACTCTGCTAATATTTTTTCATTAAGTTTATTTGCAGAATTAACTCTCTGGCTACACTGAGACAAATATCTGATCTTGATCAATAAGTTCGGCCTCTGAACAAGGTTTATTCTACATAGTTTATGTTTGAATGGTTTTTTGTTTTCTTTGAGAGGAATTTTGTGCTGTATTATTTCAGTGTCATAGGATTAAAGATCTTCATAACTCCACTCAAAAACATCAGAAAATTCTTTGAACAGCTCTATGTATTTGAGTTTAATGTGAGCTGGTAAAGTTTTAGATAGTTTGATCATTTTCGGTTTAAGTTCACTGCCTATATTGCACTCTTCCACTTCAGTCTCTATAGGTTCTAGTTTTGGTTTCTTGGCCACATCGTTAAAATCAAACAAATCTTCTAAAGGGGCCAGACCCTTAGGCAAACTCTGATCTTTAGAGTGCAGAGTTTCTAACTCCTCTATTTGTAACTTTGCAGTCCGTTTTGTTTCGTTTTTAAGTTTGGTAGTCAGAATATTAATATTGACAAGCTTAGGAGATGGCTCTTCTTCACCAAGAAAATTTTCTTCACTGTAGTCTGTATCATAATCTGAGTCAAAACTATTTAGTTTGAATTCATTTCTGAATTGCATGAAGTCTTCTATTTGTTTGTCTCCGTCAAACACCTGCCAATACTTTTCATTATCAGGCACGACTGGTCTAAATTTTATCTGAGTTGTGCAGTCTTTGGTTTCATATGGCGTTAAGCATGTTCTAGCTGCAAAGGCTAAATTGTGGGCGGCAATATTTATTTTTCTTGGGACAAAAATCAAATTGGACTCCTCGAAAGTTTTTAAAAGGTCCATGACATCGTTTCGGTAGGCCCTAAGTTTGGGATGATCTGCGTTATACTCTCATTCACTTGCCTAATGACTAACTCTGAATCCCCATATGCTTTAATTCTTTTTGCTCCTAACTTTTTCAATAGATGTAAGCCTAAAAGTAGGGATTCATATTCCGCTATGTTGTTAGAACACTGAAAGTTTAATTTGCAGGAAATGCTTTCTGTGTGGTTGTTTTCAGTGTTGTAGATCCAGACACCTGCACCAGCGTTAGTTTTAGTGCATGACCCATCAAAATACATACTCCACAGAGGAGTATTTTCGGTTTCGTCCTGGTTACTGTCCTCTTCAACTAACGTGCTTTTTTATTGTTGTTGAATATCAGCACTTAGTTGGACTCGTTTTAATTCCTCAAGTTTTTCAATATGTTGAGGAACAAGCTCTTGACTGCTAAGGTTAAACAGCGATGGATGCATGATTTGTAGCTCAAGACCTATGTTTTGTTTGCTAGATTTTACAGGATCAGCAAACTGTTCTGACACTCCTACATTATCTTCTTCCTCCTCTCTATCTGTCAATAAATCAGACAAGGCCACTTGTTCACTGAGAGTTTCATCATTGAAAAGGATAAATGAATCCAGGCCTGTGTTTACAAAATAAAGGGGAGAGTTCTGTGGTCTGTCTTGGCTTGTAACTGTGTATTGCATATGGGACTCCTTGTAAATTCTTCTGGTCTGATTGAAAACAGCGATGGTGGCATAGGTCATGTCCATCTGCATAGTTCCTTGTAACTTATCCCCCCAAGACCTAGATAATAGCATTCCATACTTTGGGGGCACATTATCCACAACAATATCCATTACTAAGCATTTGGCTGGAATCTGGGCTAAGTTAACGCAGAGGTCTTTGATTAATCCTAAACATTTTACTCTGCTGGAATCAAAGGAGTAAAGGTCTTTTTAAGGTCTGTTGATTTCTAAACCAAGGCTCTCCATCACAGCTTTAGGAATTAAATTATGAGAAGCCCCAGAATCATGCATAGCATTGTGTAAAATTTTTTCATGAACATTTAAACTCACATAAAAGGGAGGAATAGGTCCCTCTTGATATCTACCTTCAATATTAGGACCAAAAATGAGCTCTGGCTAGTCATCGTTAAGATTGACTGTGTCATTATGGTCCTCACTATTTAAAGCCTTCAAAATTTGGGTTCTATATGCATTATGGGAAGCTAACTCAGTCAGGGGAACAGAGATTTTGATCTTTGAAATTTCCTACTCTAGGCTGAAAGGAATTTGGTTCTTTGAAGCACTTGTCTCAGCCTTACTAGCCGCTAGTCTATTAGCAACATCAGCTTGCTGATTAGTCCTATTTACATTTGACGAAATTGTTTTAACAGGAGTACTAGCTGAAGTGTTAGTACTGCTAAGGTCTGCACTCTGTTTTTCATTGTTTTGAGTGCCTTTCTCTTTACCATTATTAGAATTCACAGCTACTGTTTTATCCTTTTGTTTGACAACTTTAGGCTTAGTTGCAGTGTTGTTTTGTGAAGATTTGTCAGAGTTTTTGTTGTTGGGGGTTTGTTGACTGGTTTTTCTTCTAAGGTCATATTCTCTTTAAGACTCTATAATAACATTTCCATGTCTTGATAATAATTTTCATCATCATCTCTTTTTTCATCATAAGGTGTATATAGACCTTGTTTTCTATCATAATGAATCTCAAAGTCCTCATTATCTACCCCCAGAATGTCAATATCATCTTCCTCTGTTATTTCATTTGTTTCCTCAACCTCACTTACATAGTTTTGATGAAAGAGAGGAGTGATCTGTTGATCATCTTCCCTAGGTCTGTTTGTAGGTTGGTTCCTTCTAAAATTCTGATTTTGGTTTTGGTTTCTGTTTTGAGGAGCAGTTTGATTTTGATTGGCTTGTGCTTTCTCAAGGATGCTCATTTTATTCATCATCTGCTCCATCATTCTCTCCATCTTTGAGTTGGAAGTAGAGGGTGTATTTTCTTCTCTAAAGGACACTCTCTTCTCATTTTTCATTCTTGCTCTCTTCTCCATTAAGTTTACTTCCACCGCAAGAGCTCCTTTTTGCATCTCTTCAAGAGTTGCAGGATCTCTCTCTCTCAGCTGATAGGCCATCTCGGGGTCGAACCCTTCAGGAAACTTGTTTAAAGCTTAGCCTTGTGGAGGTTTTAGATCTGGGGAAAGGGCATTATACACACTGTTAAATCTGGTGCAATAAGCTTGCACACTTTCCCCAGTGTTTCTATGGAGGTTCTTGCAATCAAAAAAGACTTGGAGAGGATTTTTCTTTACTTCCCATTTGTTCAAGAATTTCTGATGGAAGGCTTGGAGATCATTGATACTATGGGGGTTAAGCCTTTAAACCATTTTCTTACTTCTCCCCCAAGACTCTGAGCAAATAATCTAAGCTTGACAGAATCATCATCAATTTCATTTCTGTCGAAGTAGTCATTCATCTTGTCCACATGTTGTGATGCAGTTGTAGCATTACTAGCATCATGCAATGGAATTTTGGACTGATAGTCCTATGGAAGATTGGCTAATGGTACAGGAAGGACTAACAGAGCATACCAGGCTGCCATGATATGTGGTGGGGGTGGATTCACAAGAGGTGGATTAACAAAATGAAAAGTGAGCCGAAGTGGAGTGGTTTGGACAGTGAATGGAGGATGAAGGGATGTGGATGGAACAACAGTAGATTTTTGAGCTGATCTTGGATGAGAGACACCTAAATTGTGAAGGAAATGTAAATCAGGAGGTGTTGCTTCTCTACTACCAGGATATTCACTTGTTTCAGGAGATGAAAGTGAAGACTCAGAATCTAGCTGAGTTATATCACCAAATGACCTAGTTCTAAAGGGATTTACTAAGTCAACTTGTGATTGTTGTAGAGCTGAAATATTTTCAGGAACTGAATTAGCTCTATAGGTTAATCTGAAAAGAGTTGATAATTTAATCCTAGGAGACTTCCGAAGGATACTTTCTGGGTTATCAACTATCTTAGGCGGATCAGGGTCAGGATAGGCTCTAGTGTGAATATTTCTAGGAGCCACTATGCTGTGTTTTTCAGACCCAAATAAACCAAAAAAGTTCGACCAGGTATGACAGTCTTTAAGAGGTCGACTAATCTGTTTACACAAATTTTAATCCTATAGTCCTCTAACTGAGTTTGAATGATATTAAAATGATAAGGGTTCTTCCCAGTGGAATCTTAAGGTCTGTTGGGGATTGTGGAGTCGCTAAGTGGAAGTCTTTAGCTCTTTTTCAGAGGTAAAAGGTTTTATGGTCCACTACCATGTTTATTGGATACCAATCTGAAATATTTTTGGGTTTTCTAAGTTATTTTTCAGTTGTGTGGTTTCTAAGAATGTCCTAACTCTGTTTCAAAACTTAGCTACGGTTATGAGACAAAGACAGTCTACTCTTATGGCTAAGCTAGCTGATTTTTCAAGGTTAGATAAAGCCTTATGAGAGTCCTAGGGTTTGCCTAGTTTGTCACTCATTCAAACAAGTTTTATCATGATTACCATTACTTCGTAGTGCTTGAAAAGGCTGCTTTTTACTCACTAAAAAATGTTTGTATGAAATTTTAAGGGGAACCAGAGATTCTGGGTTCGATCCCCAGCGGAGTCGCCAGAAATGTTGGCATCCTGTAATTAGCAAGATTGGCAAAATTCCAACTACAGGGAGAACATTATTTCAACCACTTTGGGATTCTAGAATCTAGCCCTCCTGAATCTGGAGAGGGATCTCTCCAATAAGTGAAAAGATGGATTTGTCTTTGATGTCTTGGGTAATGATATTAGGCTAGTTATGAAGGCCGAGGGTTCTTCTTGTTTTTGGATGGTTGAGCATGACTATTGTTTGAGGGGAAAGTTCTAAATGCAAGGAGTTTCAAAGGTGCGAAGTTGCAAGCAAATAGAACAAGCTTTGGCCAGAAAGATAGATAATTGCAAGTTTTATTCCATTGGGCTATGGAGTCATAATAAGGTTTAATTGAAACAATCAGGTTCAAGAGTGGTCCATGGGGCAAGTCATCTATGTCTAAGGATCTCTTTGAAATTTGATTTATGGAATGAAATGATACAAAAAGAAGGGGAATCAAAAAAATGAAGAACAAAGAGTAGCCCAGGATCTGGTAAGTACTTTGAAACTAGCTAGCCTTTGACAAACACTCAAGAAAAACATAAAAGCAATCCAGGATCTAGTAAGTACTTCGAAACTAGCCAGCCTTTGATATACTTTCAATATAAAACATATAAAAACATAGGGAAACTTTAAGGCAACTTTTGGAGTAGAAACTAGCCGGCCGGGCTCACCACAAATCCTCTCCTAGCTCTGCTTTACTTGGTTACTTTCAAGATGAGCACAAAGATAACACAGAATGGCCTAAGATCTGGTAAGTACTTTGAAACTAGCCATATTTTGACACATTCCAAGGGAAACCTTCAGATAGTCTTTGGGGATAAAACTAGGACCAGGGCATACCATATCTTCCTTAGTTCATCTCTACTTAACATATACTGAAAATAACATTTAAGAATAAAAATTAGCTAAGGCAATAGGATGAGGGAACGCCAGCATTCCTATTCTTAGAACTGAATTAAATCATTCCTAAATAACACTAATTGGAAGAAAACATGTAGATAAATATTTTCAGTCAGAGAAAGGTACTGATATACAGTAGGTCTTAACTCTATGCATGTTGTTCTTTATAAGAGAAGATGAACACAGTGAAAATAGAAATAAAACAACAATTCACAATAAGAACATCACCGTCGACATAGACCAGGATCCCATAAATCATCTTGTATTTATGCGCCAAACCAGTTACAGCTCTAAGTCCAATGCTTTAGTTTAGAAATCATCTACACCTTCCAGACTAACTTATCTATCACAAGCAGAGCTCCAAGAGCCAGTGAACACTATTTACAAGTAGAAGTATCAAGATCAAGTATATTTCAAAGTTCAGCAACCAACTCAACCAACCCCTCTCTCATCTTCTCCAGTAGCTTTTATAGAAGAATGAGGAGGTGAGATCTGATAAAAAATCTCCAAAGATAATTAATATAGTCTTAATGGATTTTCGGCCTTTGGGGGGCTCGATGAATAAGTTTACAGGTGTTCTGACTGTATTAATGTTTTTTAATTTAAGATTAAGCTCAGTGGGAGCTCTTTTTGACATTTGAGGCTCTTTGTTATGTTAAAGTAACTTTGCTGATATTTTGTCATTAAGTTTATTTGCAGAATTAACTCTCTGGCTGCGCTGAGACAAATATCTGATCTTGATCAATAACTTCGGCCTCTGTTTGAATGCTTTGAGGCATAGGTGGTACTGTGGTAGCTGGGAGGAATCAATTTGCCTCAGATGTGGCAGTGGAGGCTTTCCTATCGGATAAAACACTTATGATTTTCTTTTAACTATGTCTTAATTGGGAGGATTAGGCATTTGATAATCAATCTTAGCCGCAATCCCCCACAAATTTGTTTTCAATCTTCCATTATGGTGTGTTTTGTCTCCGACACTGATACTCTTTGATTTTTTGATTCATTTACTGTTTTCTGTTGGTGTGCAGTGTTGCGCAGGGATCGTGAGGCATCAGTGCCTTTGGAGTATTGACGAGGCGCGGAAATGTGAACCCATGGATGGCTTCCTTTTAAAGGATCGAAGGCGCAAGAATTGAAACCCCAGCCTTCACCCCCTTCTTTAGTATAATGGAACAAACCATTTAATCACCCTTTATCAAATAATATATCCGGACTCCAAAACTTTTGATAAAACCAAGCTATATAACCATTTGGGGTCACAAAAGGAACTTGCTAACGTCAGGGTGTTTGTGATCCGAAATTTTTATGAAATCCGCCATATAAAGTTCCCCGGGTCCGATTTGGGGCTTGCTGATGTCAAGATGTTTGTGACCCAAAATTTATATGAATTCCGCCCTATAAACCGTATCGGGTCCAGATTTCATGACCATGGGAGCAACCAAACAAAAACCTGCTGCAATCAGATGTTGCTGCGTGTGTGCTGACGGGTATCCTGACTAGGTGTTGGGACCACCGGTTTTGTGGGACCCCTGACTGTTGTCGTGGCAGTGGGGACCAGGGTGACTGATTGTGGGCCGTCGATCTGCAGATCAGATCGACGGCGGAGATGTTTTGATAAATGCGTCATACCTTAGTTCATCCCTCGAGCTCCTTTTGAGTGCAATCACCGTTCGATGAGCCGGCCTCAGATCGGACGGCATATGCCAATATCGCGTTGAGCCCGTAGTCATCTTTTAACGCGTAGGGAGGGCGGTATCTCCAAACCACTGAAGGCCACGTGTCGGCTCCTAGCATGTGTCGCACTCGAATTGGAAATACCACTTACCCCATAAAGGCGCTGCGATCAAAACTGCTCCGGTTTTGCACAGTGATTGACCATGGGGACCACCGGGGCGATTGATTTGTGGGTCGTCGATCTACAGATCAGATTGATGGTGGGGAGAGAATCAAGCTTTGCACTGGCGGAAACCTTTTCAAACCTTGCAAAAAACACAAAAATTAATATAAACAAAGGTTTCATGTGTCGGGATGGTTTTATATATACGAAGTGGATAGGCGCCCAACTACGGGGACTTGGTCTATATGAAATGCAATATGATCAGGGGCTATAATATACAGGGATAATCGACATCATATTTTTTGTTTAACGCCCAAATAAATGCGCTCCGTGAGTTGCTCCGACACGATAAGCACTTAGGACCTTAGCACTTGGTTCTAGCACTCGGGCACATGGAGGGGAAATGGTTTGGATTTAGCCCAAAGAGGCTTAAACCCATAGTCAAGATACCTGTTTTTTAGGACATTTTCAAGATGTTCAGATGGATTTTGAGGTTTTCGATATAGTTCAAAACGAGTTTTAAACTTTGTAAAGATGATTTTCATAAATGGAAGAAGGGGAATAAGTGAGGAAAGGGAAAAAAAGTGATTTTATAGCAGTTTCTTCCTATGAAATCAGAAAAATTCCAGAGTGTAAAATGGGCACAGTAGGGAAGATTTTGGACAGAGGCATGAGGCCTTCAAGAGTCTTCAAGAGCCAACACTTTTTGCAATAAAATTTGTTCCTTGAAGACTCCAAAAAATGATTTAGCCACCTTTTGGTATAACAAATTTTATAGGTGGCTAACAAATGGTTGAACTAAAAATTCCTCAGGGAAGTTTCATATTATCAATATAACCATAGGGAAATATGTATTGAATATTCCAATGCTTTCCATTCCAATGGGTGGAGTTGATGTTGTATTAGAAGTCGAATGGTTACAATCTTTGGGGACGATGGACTTTAGTTTTCAAGAAATTTTCTTGAAATTTTCATGTGAAGGAAAGGAATTTGAATTAAGGGGCATCATAGGGAAAATAGGGAAGATAATCAACTATAATGGCATGAAAAATATTTTCAAGAAAGAATAGCATGGCATAATTGCACAATTATTCTCACTAGATTTTCAAACATCGAAATCATCTGTTTCTCGAGATCTCCAAAGAATTTTGGACAATCATTCCAAAGTATTTGAGACTCCCAAAGGCCTCCCACCTATTCATGATGATGATCATGCTATTCACTTGATTCTAGGAAGAATTCCCCAAACGTCAGACCTTACATATATCTGTATGCCCAAAAGAGTGAAATTGAACGTATGGCCACATAAATGCTAGAGGAAAGTGTAATTCAACCTAGCCACAGTTCTTTCTCTGCTCCAGTAGTATTGTAACACAATAAGTATGGATCATGGTGCATGTGTCCAGATTAGAGGGAGTTTAAAAATCTCAATATTAAATATAAATTTTCCATCCCTGTCATTGATGAATTGTTGGATGAATTACATGGAGCTATTTACTTCACCAAGTTGGATCTTTGTTCAGGATATCATCAAATTAAAATGAAGACTGAAGATATTTTGAAAATAACATTCAGAACTCATGAAGTTCATTATGAATTTTGGGTCATGCCTTTTGGCCTTACTAATGCACCTTCCATATTTCAAGGTTTCATGAATTCCATTTTAAAACCCTTCCTTAGAATATGTGTTAGTATTTTTTAATGATATACTAATCTAAAACAAGTATGGGAAGGATCACGTTCAACATTACAACAGGGTTCTCAAACTATTGGAGGAGAAACAATTTTATGCAAAAACCTCCAAATGTTTATTTGGAGTACATGAGGTGGAATATTTGGGTCATATTGTATCTCATGAGGGTGTTAAGGTATATCTTAATAAAATTAAATCCATCAAACAATGGAAAATTCCCACAACCCTAAAGCATCTTCAAGGATTTCTGAAGTCGACAGGGTATTATCACAAGCTTGTTAAGAATTACGGGAAAATAACAACACCTCTAACAACATTACTGAAGAAAGATGCATTTTTTTAGACTCTAGAAGCAACTAAGTCCTTTGAACATCTTCAAGAGAAAATGTGCCAAGCTCCAATTTTAGCTATTCCAAAATTCACAATTTTTTTTATGGTGGAGTGTGATGCCTCAGAAAATGGAATTGGTGTTGTTTTAAAGCAAGAAGGAAGATCCATTTCTTTTTAAATTCCTCCAATCAAGAGAAAGTATTCAAACGGACCTATTTATGAGAAGGAAATGTGGGAAATATTGCATTACCTGAAGAAATGATTCCCTTACAAAATGGGAAGACACTTCAAGGTAAAAATAGATCATGATAGTCTTAAATAATTTTTTGAACGAATATTATCCTTAGAAGAGAAGAAAAAATTAGTCACTAAGATGTTGGGTTATGACTTTGAAATTATGTACAAAAAAAGGAAGAAATTTTTTGTTGCAGATGCACTCTCAAGAATGGATGACGACGTGGAATAATTTCTCTATGCCATTTCAATTATCTAATCTAAAAAGATATATGAAGCAAGGGAGGAATGGAATAATGACGAAAAGGTGTGGAAATTCATTCAAAAGTTGCAACAAGATCCAAATATATCATATACATTTATCTAGAAAAATAACACATTATGGTACAAAGATCGCTTATATCTATGTAACAGTTCCCAACTCAAACAAAATATTCTTTTAAAATTGCACAACTTTCCTTTAAGAGGGCACTCAGGATTTTTAAAAACATACCACAGGGTCAAGAAGGATTTTTTTGGGATGACCTTAAATATGATATTAGAAATTTTGTGGCATAATGTTTTGTTTTCCAAAAAAACAAAGTTGAAATAATTAAGACCCCTAGTCCGTTACAACCTTTAGCCATTCCAATTCAGCGTTGGGAAGATGTCTCAATGGATTTTATGACAAGTGTTAACACTGGAAAATCGTACAACAGAAGATGACATCAATTAATGTCAAGCCTAAGGATTTACAGGGCAGGAACACATTATGGAATCAAGAAGTATTTAAAATCTATAAGGTTTTGAGAAAATCAGATTTGAACTAGTCATACATGCTAAATTGCACGCTTTATCCTTCGAGAAGAGCGCCTTTTGCGCGCCTTTTTGCCTGATAAATACGCATTCCTGGAAATGGAAAAAATTCACTTTCCGGGACCACACCAAGCAAAGGACAATTACTCCTTATGTGAAAGCCGCCTAACGATAGCCAATATCGCCTCCTTAGACACTATGTGAGCACACAAAAGAATATTTGAGCACACAATGTAATCATACCTCTCCCTTGGGTCACTATCCATCATGTACCAAGGGAGGGAAGGAGGATTTGAAACTCACCTATATAAAGCCACCAAGAGATGAAGAAATGGTGATCACATTGTTATGCTGGCCAAAGTTTCCCAAGCAACATCAGCGGTGTGTAACCCGAAGCTGGAGCTAAAGAGGACTCGATCGTTGGCCACCCAACATCTTAGTCCACCACAACAGAGAGATAGCAGGAGACTGCATCAGAGGCAGAGCTTGGAAGGCAACATCCTTGCATCGGGACCTAGAGCCATTGCCTAGGGGCCCTTTGGCAAGTGGGTAAAATTTATTTTCCATTTCAAACGTTTAATAAGAAGAGGCCATTGAGCCATCGTTTGCATTATTATCGTTTTGAATCTCTTTATAGCTTCTGTATATTTGTGTTTTAGTTTTAGTTTAACCAGAGCATACTTTAGCATACTGTTTTTCATTAAATTTTATGCCTTTGAGCTCCCCCACTTTCTACCTGTTACCAATAGTTTAAAGAGTAGACCACACTCTTTAAGCTGGTGCAATTTCGTACACCCATGCGACAGATCCACCACAACAGGATTGGTGACTCCACTGATGTGTTCCAAGTTTATGTGGTTGTGTCATCTTTTGCAGGAGACCTTTGTCTATGCTAGAGTGGAGCTGACAGTCCTCTGATCCATCTTAGAGTTCCTAGACTCACTAAAGTGACAGACTGAAGAAGGTAGCTCCTAATATTTTTACTTGCAGGATTTTTGTGCACAATTTTTCCTCATAGAGGCACATTGTGCACGTTTAGGACTGACCTGCATGCAGGAAGGCGCACTTGTAAAGGCTTTTTGCGCACAAATTGCAGACTGATATTTTTCTCCCTATATTCTACATTTTTTTGCTTGTAATGTGCTGGGAAGCCCCTAATGTATCTGCAAGCACTTGTGTTGATACCCCACAGCTGCTGAGAACTCACTTTGTGCTGCTTTCTATAGGCATTGAGTTAGTTTTCATTTAAGTTGGTATTTTTCAAAAAAGTCTTCACATAGTTTAAGTAGGGGGCGAATTAACCATTTCTTTCCAAACAATTTATGTTTTTGCAAATTCTGGTATGCACACTTAGTTTAACTAGTCCAAGTAAGTGGCCCAAGACCACACATGCATAAGTTAGTGTAGAAATTGTTTAGCTTAAATTCAATTTTTGCATTTAGGAAATTGTGGGACTAGGATTGAATCGCCGATTAGAGCAAGTAATATCTGCTACCTTTGCACCATTTGGTGACCCTAGGCAAGCATATGAACGCTCTACATTTGTGATTCACCATCTCCCTTTAGTTAATTCACATAGATTAACTAGGAATATTTGGAAGCGGCCCATTATCTGCAAATGTTCCCCATTTGAGCAAGGAACAACGTCACATAGTTTAACTAGGGGAATTTTGTAAAGGATCACCAATATCCATATGTTCAAACTATGAGATTGTTCACCATACGCTCACACACACTCACCCACTAAGCAAAGAAAGCCACCTAAAACTAACTTAAAACAACTCACTAAATTCTCCCCACAGGGGCCACAAAATAATTTATAGTTTAAGTTAGGATCAAGGGGGTAGGCATCCAATAAGCTGCCTTGATCACACTTCATATTGAAACATAGAAGTTGTGCATTTAGGGAGCTTTAAAATCCACCTATCAGCCCACAGAAAAGAAAACCTGAGCACGGTAGAGACCTGATTCAGAGGGGGTTAGGCTTAGGCGTAGTGCGTGCGGTATCAGTTGGGGCTACCTGACCCGGCTGATACTCGGTATTGTTAGCTGATTACCAAGAAGCCCAAGACTCGAATTCTCATGTGGGACAGTGGTTCTTAGTGGCCAAAACTAGGGCATCCTTTACCTTATAGGTGACGGTGCAGGCAAGCACCAAACCCTTTACCCTTACCTTGGTGGATTCTCTCCCGCTGACTGGGGGCGTCGCCAACTCTCACGGGACGTTGTGCCAGCACTCGCAAGAAATCTTCTCGAGACCCAGTTACTTTTGAGTGTGTAAGGATGAAATATTTCTTCTAGGATTTTGAGTATCATGCACAAACAAACAAAACCATCTTTGTTTCTTGATTGATCACATAGATTAAGTTAAAGGGAAAATTCATTTCATTTTCAGTTTGTTTTATGTATGTGGCCATAAATTTTTCGTGATCATAGACTCAATCCCCTAAAATTTTTCCAAAACCTAACCTAGTCGACACTTAAATAGTCCCAACGAAACCTCGTCGATCCAAATGTCTTTTGGATCTCCCCCCATTACCGGGAGGGGTTCCAGGCCTTTCGCCATTTAGGCGTCAAAGACAGAACATTGCCAACGTCATTGGTTCATCCTTTCTTGGAGAAAATTTAGTTGGGAACCCTAGTCGATCTCCCAACACCACACCGCACACCACTCCCCCCTCGTCCCCTAGGGGGTAGAGGAGCACATCCCATACGGGAAGGCAGCTGAATTCACAACAAGGTACATCACAGACCAACCCTCGTTCTAACCAGAAATTCGTGTCTTCACACGTTGCCATGGCGTCAACCTCTCAGTCACCCTTCTTAGCCACGTTGAATCTACTCGTTTTAACCAAGCTCACAAATGACCCCATCGCACATGACCCCAATTGGCCTCCCATGCCCACAAAGCTCCCTTCGGATATACCAAAGTTCGAAGGTAAGAAAGCAGAAGACCCAGGTAATCATGTAATAACCTTTCACCTGTGGTGCTCATCGAATAGCATCATTGACAATACTATTCGGTTGAGGTTATTTCAATGCACTCTTGCGAGAGTGGTCGTGAAATTGTACGTGGAGAAACTTCCTACTTCCCGTGGAACCTTTAGCCCCCTCGCTACCGCGTTCCTCACATAATTTCAGCTGCATATTCACCACAATTAGGGAATGGAGTTATTGACTCATTTCAGACAATCCCCCTCCATCCATATCTCAGACCATCTCCATGAATGGAGGCAACGTCACAGTTTATGCAAAGCCAAACTCGACGACCTGGTCCTCTTAGATTTATTCTTGAAAACTCTGACGATGGAGATTTCAAAGGATGTGGTGCAACGCAACCCCACATCCAAAGAGGACGCAATTAGTAAAGCCCAGTAGCTTGAACTGATCTATACGTAGTCAGGATACATCTATAATATCCTGCCTAACACCCCGCGCCTGAAATCTTATCAAGAATTTCCGGGCGCATCTAACTCTGGAGATGGACTAATTGGGTCAACGACCCAAGGGTACCTAGGTAGAAGTAATGAAAATCCCATTTACACACATGATTCTACCCAGAATATGTCTCAACCCGGATTTCAAAGTCATTATATGCCGCAACAAAATTTGACTAATAGGGCGCAATCATATCACCAAGGAGGACCTTATTCTCCGGTTGAGGGGACCCAGTACGCAGGAAGAAACAATGACGGAAGAGCTCCCCCCCAACGGCCAAGTGCAAACACGGGATGACATTATGCTCAGTCCCAAGCACGCAACCCACCTACGCAAACCAATTCACAGGTGAACTTTGTGTAGTTGTCCCAAAGTCAACCACACCAGTATGATCAGGAGAACTACCCTCCTAACGTGGTTAAGAAAAAGATGAAAAAAAGCCCAAAGGGAACCCTGGACAGGGGGGTAGCAACCAACAGCGCCCACTGCGATCCCAGGCTAGAGGTAACTCCAACCAGAATCAGAACCAAGAGCCAAGCACTATCCCAAGGCAAGACAAAAGGCCACCTCTACGAACAAACCATTCTTGTTCAATATGTGGTGAGCACGGGCACTATACTCACCACTGTCCTGAACTCCCTGAGCTTAAAAAGCTACAGAGTAACCGAGGACAATGAGGGTCTTCCCAGCAAACTACGGTGATGCAAGAACCTTTCCCCCATCAAGGGACGGTCAGCACTCAGCAGCAAAACCCAGTCGATTCCGGGAAAAACAACCATCAGATCTACATGACAGGGGAAGAAATGTTTTTCCAGACTCAGAATCGCAGCTATGACATCCCACCAGACAACAATACGTCAGGGGCTAGTATGAGAGCGCCGACTTCACCTTTGACCATTCCAAAGATTCCTACGGAACTATTTCCAAAAATGGTAAAAGGGTCTAATAGGCGAGCTGGTAACTACTCCAAAGCAGCCCATAATTATAGCATCGTGGAATATTTAGCTCAATCACCAGCTGTTATGTCTGCATTGGAGGTATTGCAGTCGTGCCCAAAGCAACAGAAAGCCCTACTTTTCTCTTTAGGTACTATCGACCCTACCGATACGCGCATGATGACTTTTGACTTAGACAAAGAAACCCCTAGGCTTCCTTCCATGGTCGCCTTCCAGATACCAGTATCGGTACAGAATATCACTATTCACCGATGTGTCATTGATGAGGGTGCATCGACATGCATCATGTCAAAAATTTGTGCCAGAAGTTAGGATTCCCCCAAACTCAAACCTTCTATCATCACGCTCAGAGTATACGATAGTTGTCCCTCGAATCCCGTCAGCCTCTACCAAAATGTACTGGTCTTCTTGGCCGGCAAGATGGTCCACATAGACATTGAAGTCTTGGACACTCACTTGGATTACAACATACTCCTTGGGCAGGGTTACATGTACGCCATGTCTGCCATAGCATCCTCCGTCTTTCGCATCATGATGTTTACCCACGAGGATCGAATCATTATGGTAGACCATCTGACGCACAGTGAAAATCATCCCCTAACCAACACGGATGTAATTCTACCCTACGTAGATACAGCCACAGATGGTCTTTCACGGTACCAAGAATACGGCCATGGCCAATTCAAACCGTCGTCCATCCTAAGGTCATTCCTAGGAGATCCTCCCATTATCCCTGAGGTATCGCTCGATGCCACAGAGGCCCCGGTGTGCATGATGTCCACATAAAGCACCAAGGTTAGTCAGGACATGGACTCAAGCAGTAACGACACTAAGACATCGGCTACGGCAGTCTCTCTAGCCTACGCCACCTCCCAAACCCCTTTCCTCTAACCTCCAGCTGGCTTCGCCTCCCAGCAGGTTTTGGCAACACTGGTGTTACCCAACATATAGTTGGCGTTCCCAGTTTGGTACCTTGTTCCCCCTTCCGAAACAGGATCCACCAATGTTACCGCTGTCGGGTTAAAGCCCCTTAGTCTCGAGGATCCCCAACTTACCCAAGAAATGGTTGAAACTACCCCCACAAAGGAAGTTCCCATTACGAAATCGATTATCACCACCAACAAAACTACAAAAAGAGGAAAGAAAGCAGTGGCCCCCACCATGCAAAGGGACTCATCAGCTTGCGCTATATGTGATGTCATAAGACACCCTACCCATATATGTCTGGATTTGGACAAGTTAAAACCACTCCTTGGCTCTGAAGCAGATATATCGATGCCACGTTCTCGCAAAAAGGAACCTACCTCAAAAAGTACAGGCAAACCGCTGCGTACCAATCATGCATGCGCTCTTTGTGACACCTATAGGAATTATACCTACCATTGTCCGGAAATACCACGATATAGGGATGCCTTACACCCAATCAAGCGATACTATCAAGAGGATCCCTCCCTCCAGTCTATCAATGACGAGCCGTGTACCATCCTATATTTACAAGAGTAACATAGATTTGTAGAGTGGCCCCCAGTAATTCCCATTATACGTTGTACGTTATGCGATGAACGTGGCCATTATCTCGAAGAGTGTGCCGCATTGGAGCTCATTCACAGATGGTATCCAATCGAAAGGGTTTACTACATGGGGCTACGCGCAGTGTAATTCACATGCCCGTTATGCACCGACAATCACCTTTTGGAGGATTGTCACTACATACCTCGCTTCTAGCTAGCCCTTGCAAGCCTCCACTCAGCCATAGTTCGCCTTTCCCAAGAAGACGATAAGGATGTCGAGTCCAATGGCAGCTCCATGACCGAATCAAAGGAGATGAGAGGGTCTATAATATTCTTGTCAGCCGAAGAATGGCCTAGAAGGAAACCCCTAGTTACCTCCAACGACACTTCACAACAACAGCCAGCATGTACGTTATGCAAAAAGATAGACCACATAGTCGTCCATTACCCTGACTTAGCAGCATTGTGACGTTGGTTACCCGCTTGGCCTCAGACCAAGCACGATGGGACCCCCATATCATGGATATTTTGCTTGATATGTTAGGGTAATCATTACGAGCGACATTGTACTTATGCCTCGCAGATCCGTCCCACTATCGACATGATTAATGCCGTAGAAAAAAGACAGGACGATCTCCGGGAATGGCATAAAAGATACATCTCCGGCTCAACAGCCCCACCACTGCAATGTTGTGTCAAGCCTGATAAGACTACATACCAACCACGTATACTCCCGGCAAAGCCTAGGATAACATGCAGCCTATGTGATCTGAACGATCACCGAGTCAACCAATGCAGAGAAATCAAGCCCCTTGCAAACAGTCTCTGCATGGTCTCTTCTCTCCCTCAGAAAATTCTCTCCAATCAAGAGAAGATCACACGCACTTATTACCTAATTTTCTCACACTTTTATCATACGTTTAAGTGTGCGTATTTCCCTAAGCTAAGAGCGGCTCGAGCAACGTTAAGTCCACCATCCACTAAAGAGGAAGAAAAGTCTAAACCAAAGACGCAGAAATGGAAGCAGAAGACGACCTCTTCTACAACCGACCCTTTCCAAGCATCCACATTAGGGACAACGAGTAGCGTAGAATCTCACATTATCTACTCTGTCAGCACTGTGGTACCATGCACCGTTTGCACCGGTTAAGAACACACGCTAGAGGCATGCCCACTGCTGAAAGCATTCAGGAAACTCTGTGATAAGAACAAATTCCACCTACTGGAAATTGAATACCCTGGCGGGAGACCCGACTTTATGCTCAAACAGGACTCCATTACTGAGATCCTTCCCCCATCACATGTCAGTGACACAATTCACCACATACGACTTGTTTCATCGCACGCCCAAGACAGGATTCCAACCGCCCCCTCGCCCTAGGATTTCCACTTAATTCTTGTCGCAAAAGACCAAGGTACCTTATGCTTTTGCATTGATTTCCGCAAGATCCCAAACTTTCATGCCACCATCGAACTCCTTGATGACACCCAGCCTCTAGAATAATGCCTAGTATAACTAGAGCTAGTTGACGAAAGTCAACGACAATCATTGCAACACAATGAGGCCCATAAGAAAAGGGTGAAAGAATCATTCGACCACCACATCACCCCTCGCTCATTTACCGAGGGAGAGTTATTCCTTCGCTACGATGTCGCAAAAGAGGCCTTAGGGCCAAGAAAGTTCGAAACCTTGTGGAAAGGAACCTATATCATCAAACATTGCCTCCGACAGGGGGCATACATCTTGACAGAATCTGACGGGACCTACCTCACTAACCCCGTCAACGGCCTTTACCTCAAGAATTTCTACTCATAAGGGCCCCAGTAGCCCTTTTCCCCTAGAGTTAGAGTACACAAAAACCCCAACACCAAAATATTTTTGACCCAAAGACTTATGTAAAAAACGCGCTCAAAGTGCCACCATGGATCACCAACTTGAACCCTATTTTGAATTTGTTGATGGAGCATCGAGATGGTCGCAAAACTTAGCTGCAGCCGCCTGGGTCATTTACCACCCTAACCATTCACCACTATGATCAAACGGTGTGTGCATCAGATCAATAACAAACAATCAGGTAGAATAGGACACTGTCATCGGACTTATGTGTGAGGCCCTGCATTAGGGCATCCGCCATATGCATATCTACCTCGATTCCCAGTTAGTAGTATCGCAGTTGAACCAAACATTTGAGACCAGAGACACACACCTGTTTAGAAAATATTTGTGTGCCAAAAGATTAAGCAGACAATTTGATTACACTACATTTTCACATGTATTAAGGAATCAAAACCAAGCAGCTGATCGCATAGCTAAAAATATCCTAGACTGGAATGCATCGCGAATAAACCATTATACATAAAAAACCAAAAACATAGATATCCATCAGCATAACACAAAATATATAAACCGAAATATATAGCACACCATGAAGAGCCGCAAAAAAGATCTCTCATATATATATCAAAAAATATGTGTATTTGAGTACCAAAAATAGTGTCGCTGGCCCACTGGCCAGCCCAAAGACACAAAGGTTGTCAAAAAAAAGGGAAGCATCCTCATAACGAGTGCTTTCCCTACGTACAAAAACTATTCTAGGGGGGTGCCCCCTCAAGAGGAGCACCTGGGCCCACCACTGCTCCTGGTGCCACCACCGGAGCTGCTATCACCACTGCAATACTACCCGTCATAGAGTGGGTCGATAATCCCTCTCGTGGGCCATCACTGTCTCTAGCCAAACCTCCTCGAAGTCATCCATGAAACCTCGAGTAAGCATCCCCTGGGTCAAGCGGTCCACTTGACCCTAGAAGTCCTCTAGAGCGGCCACCTGAGCCGTCAGTACTACAATGCGCGCCTCAGTCGCATCTGCACGAGCTCGCTCCGCCGCAACCTCAGCTACAATCGAGCCCTCACCATAAGGGCCAACACCATCCCCACCAGGTCCACCAGCACCACCGCCCGGTCTACCTGCCCCACCTCCCCTTGACCACCACGAGGTCGTAGCGGAAAATCATGACCCACCAAACGGGCCACTGGGCGACCTACCTCGCCAACATCTACACGAGTAACCAAAAGAATGTCAGTGTCAATAAAAAAACACACAATTACATCAAAACCCGAAAAAATGTAGAAAAACATAACTCATACCTTCGGGACCCCAAACATAATCGAAAGGGAGACTGATATCTGGATCACCCTGAAAGTCCATCCCCACATACGGGTATGGCAAGAACATATACGGGTTGGCATCAAACCAAGCCTTTGTTGTGTCGTTCCAATAACGACCCACCATGCCACCACCGCCTCGCGACATCACCGGAGCCCACCTCCTCATCTGTGGCTTCTGCGGCCCCCCAATAGGCACCTCCACAACGAGCCTCAGCAGCACCACCCTCTCATACATAATGATGCACAGGATGCTAGCGTACGCAAATGACTTGGATCCATGTTGGACCCTGTTCAGTTGGGACACCATACCATCAGAACAAAAGCGGGAAAAATCAAAAAAATGCCCGCCCCTCAAATGGCGTAAAAATCCCACCTGTGGGCCCGATGCTTGATGTGGAGCAAACAACCCCACCAGTTGTCCAATAATAGCCAGAGCACACCACTCGACCACATCTGTCACTAATGCAATATTAATGCACCCCTCAGTAATAGGTGCACCACCGCAATGCCTCCTCTGGAATCTGTCTAGGTTCACTCTCCCAGCAGGGAGTGGATACCTCAGAGCCTCACCTTGAGGCAGTAACCCGGTCACGAAGTATATATCCGTCTCTAGACGGATAATCAAGTTCATCCACCTCAGTATGAAGATATTGCGCCTCCTGCACCAATGCTGTATAATATAACGTAACAGTCAATCCGGAGACCGAAGAAACTTGTTCTCAGCAAACTTCAGAAGGCCCCATGCGTCCAACTAACGGTGCACCCTAGCATCAGCAGCTAGAGCAGTCCAGATCTCGGGCCAATCTCGCTCTCTCTACACCAACCTACCAAGCAACACAAGCATCCATCAGTACAGAGAAAAACATCAAAATAGACAAAAAAACCCAAGTTTTTCTATCACCCTTTCCTTTGCGCACCTGTTTTCTTCACAGGCACGCCCTTGTGCGCAAAAAAGAGGGAATAGCGCACCCTCACGCGCCTGTCCCTTAGAAATGCGCGCAAGGGGGGTGCCCCTTTGATTAGATTGCCTACACAATCTAGGGAAAAAAATCCCTTTGAGGCCGTACAAACCCAATTTGTATGGCCCCCGACACTATCAAACTGAAAAAATTGAAATGCAGGACGTCATGGAAGTTACCTAGGCATAATATCACTTATCCTGGTACACGGGTTGACCGCAACGACAAGAAAGGCTCTGCAATCACCTATGATCTCCCAAAACTCAGCAAGTACAAATGAATAGGATTAGGGCTATAATCCCATATCTATCACCCTTTTTTAGAACTTCGGAGGTCCATAACAGGAGATCAGAAGGTCCATTCCACAAACCGTAAGTTGCACCATCATCAATATGCCATGAAGAATGAAAGCGATGCCACACATTCGCTTTCCAGAAAAAAATAATTTTTCAGTGTCGACAGGTATGCACCCTCCCATCTTCCTTTCTAAAGTTCATGTTTTTCAATAATATTTGATGAAAAGAAGATGCTTTCACTTGAGGTAGTTGTTTTTTGTAGGAAGAACCCGCAAACCGTTCACAACACTGTCCACTGAAAGTTTCGGAGCAGGTATCATTCTACCCTCAGCATGATAGAGTCCCAGAAAACTTTGCATATCCTGACATCATTTCTCCATAAGAAATAAACCATAGGATCCTCATACCGACCACGTTTATCATCACCTCAACCTGCATATGATAAACTTCCGTGTTGGTCGATAGAGCCTCCCCTCCATGGCGCTCGTCACCCAAAGTAGACCATATATCACCGCACAAGTGATGCCATGGCCATACCATTTCAGTCTGGGAAGCACCTCATGCACGTCCATCTATCATGCATAAGGTCAATTTTACCATTCAAACTTAAAACTCCCTTCCCGGACGACCAGGTTGTACAAGCATATTGAAAGCGCACCTCCGTGCATCGCATTTGGCCCACCATACCTCCATCAGCATAATCCCATTTGCGACATTTTCTGCTTCATAAACCCCGCACATGAGGCCAACCAATGGGACCCCCACCCCCAACAAAACACCGTCCTCACACCTTCAGTGAGCGACCCCTTTTCATGTTTTGGGGTACCCATCTCTGTGTTTTGTACTAACCAAACCTCATTATTTTATTCTTTTGGTAAGTGTACAAAGACCACAAATGATGCCCTTCACCACTTCGCCCTCATATTTCACCTTTTCTCTCATGGAAACGGTCCCTCATTCCCCTTGGTCAAAGTATTTCTCCCCCCACGCATGCACCATCATGACAAACATAGCCGGTTCACACCCGCCCTGGAAGTCCTACCGACTCCAAAGATTTTTCCCTTCAGAAATAACTATGACTACTGCCAAGTTGCTAAAGCATACTTCAACCTCGGGCCACTGAATCCCCATCATCCATTTTTAGTCACCTCTCACCAACATGCCTATGTTAAACCCATCACAACTAGGTCCCCGATCCCTCAGGTCGGCGACCCATGGTTCGATTAAGGCTTCCTTTTTGTCGACCTCGACATCTCTTTTCCAAAAAGGAAGCGGTACTTTGGATTAGCCCTCCCCATGCATAGGGGTATCCTCGAGTGGCACTGTGGGAGACATCATTGTCCACAGATGTCATCGATCCTCCTGACAATCAACTACAGCAAAAGCTTTCATGTCACGATGGTATTTTACCTTACAATCATTGCACTTTGATCAGATCCGTCAAATACTCGTGCCTCCATAAGCGTCTCTGACAACAATGCTTACACGGGAAGGTCCCAACCAGTACATATATGTACATTGCGCAGTGATATTACATACCAATATTACGCATATGGGTACCACATTCCACCTATCATCAAAGGAAAAAATCCCTTGAGGGCGTCAGCAGTCGTCTTCAACAACCACCAGCATCACTACCACAGTAGTGGCACATACAACACATGTAACTGTCAATTTTGTTTAACTAGCCATAGCATCATGAGCATGGGACATGCCCAACTCGTTGAAATTTTGTAAATATGTTGTATATTTTGTCTTCTTACAGGGGGTCCCTTAGGCCATGGTTATCTCGGAAACGGTGCAAGGTGTTGTCAATTCCAAAATTCACGCAGGCCTCTCTCTCTCTCTCTCTCTTTGCGTACGATACAAAAAAGAAACTATAATGTATTTCGGCTATACAGTTCTTCCTAGACCTCACACATTAGGGGGAAACTGTTAACACTGGAAAATTGTACAACAAAAGACGACATAAATTAATGTCAAGCCTAAGGATTTATAGGGCAGGAACACATTATGGAATCAAGAAGTATTTAAAATCTCTAAGGTTTTGAGAAAATCAGAATTGAACTAGTCATAAATGCTGAATTGCACGCCTTTTTGCCTGATAAGCGTGCATTCCTGAAAATTGAAAAAATTCTCTTTCCGAGACCATACCAAGCAAAGGACAGTTACTCCTTATGTGAAATCCACCTAAGGATAGCCAACAGTGCCTCCTTACACACTATGTGAGCACACAAAAGAATATCTAAGCACACAATGGAATCATACCTCTCCCTTGGGTCACTATCCATCATGTACCAAGGGAGGGAAGGAGGATTTGAAACTCACCTATATAAAGCCACCAAGAGATGAAGAAATGGTGATCACATTGTTATGCTGGCCAAAGTTGCCCAAGCAACACCAATAGTTTGTGACCCGGAGCTGGAGCTAAAGAGGACTCGATCATTGGCCACCCAATATCTTAGTCCACCACAGCAGAGAGAGAGAGGGAGACTGCATCAAAGGTAGAGCTTGGAAGGCAACATCCTTGCATCGGGACCTAGAGCCATTGCATAGGGGCCCTTTGGCAAGTGGGTAAAATTTATTCTCCATTTCAAACATTTAATAAGAAGAGGCCATCGAGCCATCATTTGCATTATTATCGTTTTGACTCTCTTTATAGCTTCTATATATTTGTGTTTTAGTTTTAGTTTAACCAGAGCATACTTTAGGATACTATTTTTCATTAAATGTTATGCTTTTGAGCTCCCCCACTTTCTGCCTGTTACCAATAGTTTAAAGAGTAGATCACACTCTTTAAGCTAGTGTGATTTTGTACACCCGTGTGACAAATCCACCACAACAAAAATTTTACCCAAGTTTGAAGGAAAGAGTGTCATCATGGTGGTAGTTGAGATACGTACCAAGTATGCAACTTTTGTGCATAATCACATCCTTTTAAAGCTAATATAGTTACTACTGCATTTATAGAAACAATTCAAAAGCTACATGGAAACCCAAATATTATTTTCAGTGACAGAGATCCCATTTTCACGAGAAATTTTTGGACATAATTATTTTCTTGTCTTGGTACTCAATTATCTCATAGCTCATATTATCATCCTCAATCTGACGGGAAAAACTAAGATAGTGAACAAATGTTTGGAATAATATCTGTGTTTCTTTGTATCTCATAAAAAAAACACAATGGGTCAAGTGGTTAGCTCTGGTTGAATGGTGGTATAATGCTTCCTTCCACACTACAGTAAAAATGACCCCATTTATGGCACTTTATGGATATTATCCACTGTCCATCACATCATCTTTAAGAGAAAATTATAAGATTCAAGCAGTGGAAGATCACATCGACCATCAACAACAAGTTCTCCAACTCTTAAAGGATAACCTCACTCTGGCGCATAATCGAATGAAACAACGGGAAAATAAGCATCGCTTTGAAACAAGTTTTGATGTAGGTGACTACGCACTTTTACGGCTACAAGCATACAAATAAATTCCCCTCAAACAAGCTAAGAAGGATAATAAATTATCACCCAAGTACTATGTGTTGAGAAATATATGGAATCAAGTATTAGGTGATTTATCTTCTTATAATAACTGCTTGTGAATGTTTTTTACTTTCTTAGATTAAGATCTTATTTTACTTAAGTTATTAGTGTTATTCTTCATCAAACAACTACCAATTCATAAACCATAAAGAGACGAGACACAGAATATAGGCGATCAACTAGGGCCAAAACCTTGCCCACTTGAGAGGAAAACCCAAATTAAATTCTTCTTCTTATAGAGACTTTCAATTGAAGAATACTAAGACCAAGACCCTTGACCTACTTGCCACTCCAAGACCAAGACACCAATATCCTTCTTCATTGCTTCTATTTCTTGCACAAGTTAACGCAAGTCAAACTTCTCCTTCTTCTACACTTCTCGGCTACCCTGAAACTTCGACCTCTTTTCGACATATATGCAATTCATATTGCTATAATTCCACATGTGTGAGGGATAGGAATAATATTGGAGGTGTTTTCTTCCCTCGTTATATTTGGAGGCTTCTCTAGATGAACTCGGTTAGCAACAATACTAATTTGGAGATCCTTTTCTTGCCCTTTATTACATCAAATGTACCCACTGCAAAAACCCTAGTTTCTACTACACATGTGAAGGTGTTTACCCAATAAAAAATATTAAATGAGCTTGATCTTCCTCTTCCCTTACTCGCTGGTTAGTAGGCTTCCTTCTTGTGAACTTCACACTCCTATTTGAGACCTTGACCGGATTGCTTCACCAAAATCCTACCTTCTGAAATGAGGTTGAGCTGCCTATTTATAATTGTTTTCCCATGTATATAAGCCGATATGAGTTGAATTGTAACCAACATGTCCTTT
This sequence comes from Pinus albicaulis, assembly GCA_034641835.2. Classification (NCBI taxonomy): domain Eukaryota; kingdom Viridiplantae; phylum Streptophyta; class Pinopsida; order Pinales; family Pinaceae; genus Pinus; species Pinus albicaulis. Next base: position 26,930 of record JAXQQM020074099.1, on the reverse strand, counting down.
TGAGAGATTTATTCATTCATTTGAAGCCAACTTGAAGGAGGCGTCTTTTCTTGGCCTTGGAGGGCCTTCTTATTTAATGATTCATACAAAAATGTAACATGCCGAAGAAGGGTCCTTCATATATGGCATTGAATCAAATTGACTTTTATGACTAGATGACAAAACCTAAAGGTTCACAATGGGAATATTAACCAAAATAAAATTCCTTGATGATGAAACCCATGATTCAAGTACTACAAAAATAATTTTATTTTCTTATTTTCACAAATTACATAAAATCACAATTACACATGTCATTATGAAGACATAAACTAGTTATAATTTTCAATGCTCCCTCTTAACTAGAGAGGTATTCATAATAATACTTGGTCATTCTCAATCTGAATAATTCTCATAAGAAGATTTAGATTGGTAACCCATTTTTTTAGCATCATATCAGCCAACATTTTCACATAGAAAGGCCTTGACTAACAACTCTATCTCTCCACAAAATTAGAGCACAGTGTCAACGAGATCAATGATGTACAGACACCCTCATCATTGTATCTCTTGGAACATACTCTACCCAGGTTCTTAGAGTGTCATCCACTAGGACTATTCTTACCTTGGAATCCCAGTCCTCAAATAACATCAGTCCTCTATGAATACTCTTGTGTCGGATTCCCTAGCACAACCTCAAAGAGCATCATATGAAAAATGTTTACCCAATCCTCTACTATGTCTTCCCAAGTGAAGACAAGAATTATGTGTTTATATTTCCCTCTTAATTATGGAGGACATATCTATTCCAATAAAGGAATGTAACCATTCCTATGTAAGGAATGTACCTAAGGTCCCTCTTTGCTTACAATTTTTTTCTTCCAAGTTTCTTCCAAGTAAGAAAATTGTTTCCAGGCTCCCTCTTAATTAGGAACCTACATCAGCTTCTCAGGTGGAGATGATGGAACAACCAACTGTTTGTAGAAATCCTTCCTTCGATGTCATGAGTTTCTTTATTCAAGGAGTCTACATTCATTGCGACTTCTTTGTAGGGCACATACCATCCATCAATTTCATCCTTGAGCCATGTAATTATTCATTTTATCATAAAGTGATCCATTAGTCCATAGTTGGCCTTCCTTCATGCCATGATGCTTTCTTCGTGCCATGTTTCCTTAAGGATCTTTCATCCTACTACATGGTCATTAGCAGTGGAAGACATCGATAGCTCTTCCCTTGACAGCCCTGCATAAGCCCATCCATGTATCATTCAAAAATAGGAAATGAACATTAAATCAAATTACCTTTGTGATGTTACCAAAACCTCTCCCACTTGAGTGGAAAACCCGAACAAATTCTTCTTCTCATAAAGACTTTCAATTGACGAATACCAAGACCAAGACCCTTGAACTACTTGACACTCCGAGACTAAGACACCAAGATCCTTCTTCATTGCTTCTCTTTCTTGCACAAGTCAATGCAAGTAAAACTACTCCTTCTTATGCACTTCTCAGCTACCCTGAAACTTCAGCCTCTTTTCCATAGATCTTCAATTCATACTGTTGTAATTCCACAGTGTGAGTAGGAAAAATATTGGAGGTGTTTCCTTCCTTACTATATTTGGAGGCTTTTCTAGATGAACTCGACTAGAAATAGGATTGATTTGGAGATCCTTTTCTCGTCCTTTATTACAGCATATGTACCCACTACAGAAACCCTAGTTTCTGCCACACGTCTGAAGGTGTTTACCCAAAAAACAATCCCAAATTATCTTGATCTTCCTCTTCCCTTACTCGTTGGTTAGTAGGATTCCTTCTTGTGAACTTCACACTCCTATTTCAGACCTTGGCTGAATTGCTTCACTGAAATGAGGCCAATTTTCCTATTTATAGTTTTTTTCCCATGTTTATAAGCAGAAATTAGTTGAATGTGAACTGGCATGTCCTTTTGAGAGATTTCGTCATTGCTTTGAAGTCGAATTGAAGGAGTTGTCTTTTCTTAGTCTTGGAGGGCCTTCTTATTTAATGACTCATACAAAAAAGTAACATGCCCAAGAAGGGTCATTTATACATGACATTGACTAGATGACAAAACCTAAAGGTTCACAATGGGAACCTTAACTAAAATAAAATTCCTTGATCATGAAACCCATGATTCAAGTACTACAAAAATAATTTCATTTTCTTCTTTTCATCAATTACATAAAATCACAATTTCATATGTCATTATTAAGACCAAACCTAGTTACACTTTTCAACACTATGGTCCTTACAAGGTGTTGCAAAATATTGGTACTATGGCATACAAATTGGTGCTTCCTGCATCTTTCCGAGTACACCCAATTTTTCCATGTTTCATGGTTAAAGAAGGTTATGAGTGACAAGATACCAATTCAAACAATAATGCCAAAACTTGACAAGGAAGGAAAAATCATATTGGAGCCTGAAGAAGTCACGGAAACAAGAACTCGACAGCTACAAAATCGATCAATTTCATAATATATCATTAAGTGTAGAAATTTTAATACAATTATGTATTGCCTGGATTCTCCTGATCTAACAATTGTATGTCATTGTTAAATACAACATCCTTCTACTAAAATCTTTGTGGAAATTTAATCGCCAATTGCAAACACATGAAGAAAGATCAATCACACATAACACAGATGTTTTTACCATGAAAGCATAAAGCTAAAAACCCCACTGTCATATATTATGTACATATCATGGATCATGAAACAATCGCATACAAAACTCTAATCCAAGAGCTCTCAATACAATATACAATCATCTCACACTGTCATACAAAAATTGGCTAATACATGCACAAATTTACTGCCTCCTGACAGCCTGCCTCCATTGCGCAATCCCTGTTGATGACAATCCCTGAATGAATGAGATAATGCCTTGCCTTGAATGCGCAATCCTCATTGGCATCTCCAATGTGTTTGTGGTTGCATGAGTGCACCCACTAATATCACAATAGATAGTCAAATTGTCCCTTTCACCTATCTCTCAATTGGGTCTCCATTGGATCTGACATGCATGTAGTTAACAGTAGAAAATCTTCAGTTTCATGTGATATCACTCCATGTGAACAAATTTAATATTTAATTCACTGATCTCTCACTAGTGTATCTTTAGTTACAACTAGCACAATTGAGTTTAACTCACTTAACTGAGTTAAAATACTTTACAACTCACATAACTACACATCCAACTCTGTTACAACTTCGAACTAATCATTTACAACTAATTCCACTTGCATGTCCCACCAACCAACCTTAGAACTCGAAATTCCTTCAGCTAACTGGTTTGCCACTTCATTTAACTGAAATCAAGTGCTTCAAGAGAATAGATTAATATTTATTGTCCAATTATTTTTAAGAGATAATAATAACTGACATGCAATCTATAAATATACTTCGCCCATGCATTTAAAAATATAATCTCATCTATAAATATAATTTTCTCACCATTCTAATCATAGACTCCCACTATAAATAGAATTTGCTCAACATTCTAAAAGTAGACATACACCTAAAAATAGGTTGCGGACCCCATCTAATGTAGGTGCTTAATTTTCACTAGCATCATCATCTTGTTGAATCTCAACGTTGAGTGGAATAGCTTACCTGCTGGATATTTCACATGGCAGGATTAAAATTTTATATAGAAGCATCCAGAACTACTCATTCGTTGAGGACACCATTTTTTTTAAGGAGAGGGGCATGTTATGTCCATATAATACTAGTGTATCTCCCTTATTGTTATTGTTATTGCAACCCCCTTATTGTTATTGTTGTGCCCCATAAAAGCCCACTATTGTTATTGTTGTACCCTAAAATTATTGTTGTTATGTAGGCTCTGATTATATTCTGACCCCTTAGACTCCTATATATACAAAGGAGGTATTGCCATTTGTATCATCCAATTTTCATTTATGTGATGTAAAGGAGGTTTCCCCTTTGAAGAGGCTATTTCTCAAGTCGATCTATCTTTTCTTCTATTTTGTGAGCTAGTGGCATAACATAGCCATTGGAATATGAAGTGAAGGAATTATGGGAAGGGATACATGTGTATGATGTATCAAGACCCATCGCAACAGAGACGAGTTTTACGTTGTATGGAATATGTTCTTACACCATACATTGTTATCCAGGATTCATAGTTTGCTCTGGTAAATTACATTTTTATTGATTTGTTTATATACGTAACAATATTGTTTCACATATTGATTTAATTCACTACAATTGTTCAAATATTCATGGTTGCTAACATGCCAAATTGTATACAATAGTTTCGCAAGTCTTGTAACAAAAGGGTATCATGGATGTAAATATTGTGGACTTTCTCTGAAGGCTAAGTATTCTAACCACCTACGAAAGCTATTGTTTGATTGCTACAAGGTATTCCTCCTAGAAGAACACCCTTACAAAAGAGCAACATCCTCTTTCAATGGTAAACTAGAGAGAACCCAAAGGCCTACAATAATGACACCGACTAAATGGCTTAGAGAATTGAGAGAGAGAAGGAGAATGAGTTTGTAGAAAGGTTCGATTCAAATGGGGAGCCCAATTTTGATGATCTATAATTATTCGACACCTGTATTTTATGAGCTCCCATACTGGGAGCATCATAATATTTCCCACTTACTATTTTTTTTTTTAATTTATTTGAATTTAATATTTTTTTTTTTAATTTTTAATTTTATTATTATTATTTTTTTAATTACATAAAATTTTTATATTTTTTTTATTTCAATTAAAATTGTGTATTTAAAATTAGATTTTTTTTTTTAATTAAACTTAATATTTTCAAATTAATTTGTTTTTTATTTTATTTTTTGTTTAATATACTTTTTTTTAATTTATTTTTTTCAATTTTAATTGATTTTTAAAGTTTTTTAACTTTTTTTTTTTACAATTTTTTTTTTTTTTTAAATTTCAAAATTTATTTGTTTATTCATTTATTTATTGAAATTTAATATTTTTTTTTTAAATTTAATTTGTTATTTTAATATTAACATTTTTTTTAATTTAATAAAATCTAATATATATATTTTTAATTTAAGTTCATATATATATATATATATATATATATATATATATATATATATAATTTAAATTTAATTTATTTTTTAAAATCTATTTGTTTTTTTAATATATATTTTTTTTAAATTTAATATTTTTATTGTATTTTATTTTTCATTTTTTATTTTTAATTAATTTTTCATTTTTTTACTTGTAATTTCCATAATGTTTTTTTGTTTTTTTGTTTTTGTTATTTTTTTTTTAAGTTTTAAATTTATTAAAATTTAATATATTTCTTTAAATTTAATATTTTATTTTTTAATTTAATAAACATTTTCTTTTTCTTTTTTAAATTTAATTTCTATATTTTGTTTTTTATAATTTCTTTCTTTTTTTAACTTGTTTTTTTTAATTTAATAATTTTATTTTGTTTTTATTTTTATTTTTTAATTTCTATATATTTTGAAATTTTAATCTTTAAATTTTTTATTTTTATTTTGTTTAATGTTTGAATTAAAATTTTAATTTTGTTTTTATTTTTATTTTTTTATCCTTATATATTTTTAAATTTTAAGCTTTAAAATGTTTTTATTTTTTAAATTTATTTTTTTCTTAAATTTTAGGTTTTTTTTTAATGTTTGAATTTTAAAAATTAAAAAATGTTATTTCTATTTTTAAAAATGTCAAAAATATGACACAATTTTGTTTTTAGCATAATTTTATAGAATGTTGAAATTTGACCTTCAAAAAAAACCAAGTGCGTTCTGGAATACACTTTTTTTGTTTTTGGAGTGTTTTTTCATGTTTTTTTAGTCTTTTTGGGCTGGAGTTCTCATTTTGAGGTCAGGTTACCTATTTCATCGGTAACATTGTTTGAATCATGACTCCTTGTCAAACATTAAGAAAGTTTTCTCACATATTGAAGAAACAAATAAGAAGATAAGAAAAAACATTGAGTCTCAACTTGAGGCTCAAATTTCTCTTAAGTAGACAAGGCTACTGGAAGAAATGGACTTAGAAAGGGATCAACTGAAGATATCTTTCTCTCACCCTTCAGCTATGAATGTGACTTCTACTTCTTCTTTCAAAACTGTTAATTTAACAGTAGATGCCAAGAAAATTCCTCTTCCTGACAATATTAATTTACATATGCAAACAAGACAATTAATCTTTAATGATTTGAACTTCAGTTGCTGCGAAAGATGAAAACATGTTAAGTAAAGTGATCAAACCGCTGAAGTTGGAAAAAGATAACTCAGGAGCTTATTCCACATAGAAGGAGGAATTAAAGAAAATAATTGTTAAAGTTGGTGTTGATCCTGAAGACAGATCAACAATTCAGAGACTGTTGCAGTCTGCTGAATCTGAAATTCAGAATTTGAAGAATAAACTGAAGCTTCCAACAGGTGAGCATCCTATGGCTATTGAAGTAGCCCGGGTGGAAACAGAGAAAGAGAAACTGTTTCAAGATCTGCTTGCCAAGGATCAAGAAATTGCAACACTGAAGGAAGCAGGTGAGATGTTGCAGAAACAAATTGATTCTCATGTTTGTACAGTAGTTGTTTCATCTAATTCAGAAGACCCTGCTGCCCAATTAACTCAAGTATCAACTGAGTTAAGATTGGTAGAAATTGATTTAAAGAAATCTCAGAGGGAGTTGGAAGGAGCTTATAAAGTGCTCAATGTTACAGAGAATGAGTTGCATATGACCAAGGACAATGCAGAAAAATATAGGTAGGACTGTCAAAATGCCTATTACGAGATCAAAGAGCTAAAGGAGAAAGTGAAGGGAAATGTATCCCTTATTCAAGCCAGGGAGATTATTTGGAATGAAATTATTGATGTTGTCAAGAACATATGGGATTTGTTGATCATTATTGGGGAAGAAAAGAGTATTGTGAGGGACCTGGAAAATTTCATTGTTTCCAATAAAGAGAAGTTGAAAAACAAGACCTCATATGCCAAGAGATTAATTAATTTTATTAATTATAAAACTACTTAAGAGTTGAAGAATTTCGGGATTAAAGACATGACTCGATGTGTGCTGGAGTTTAACAACATGATCATCAAGAATTCATACAGGAAGAATACAAAAAAAAAAAGTTGACGTCAAAGAAGTAGTGTTATGGTTCAATGTGTTGTTTGATAAAAGAACCAGAGCTGGTTTTCCATCCTGTTGAGACGAGCAAGGAAATTTCCTCCCTTGGGAGACATTTGAAACATTGTTGGTTGGGGCGAAGAGTAAAATCGACAACACACATGAAAATATTGTTATTCTGAAGGGAGCCACAATCGTGAAAAATCTCTCCTATAGTGCCCATATTCCTAACACCCATAGAATTGAATTTTAGCCATGTTATTCATTTTTTCATAAGGACCAAACTTTCCAAAATTTCCCTTTCTTTTTGTCATTGCAGAATATCTATTAGGGGAATTTTGAGGTAAAAAATGGGCCTCCTAAGGAAAATGTACAATCAAAATTCATTTTATGAGAACCAATCACATTTTAGGGAATGACATCATCCCCCACGGTTGAGGTGGCATTGCTGGAGTTAAATATACTTACTTGTCACATTCTCAATGGTGGATAAAAACTCATGGTTAACCATGGTAGTAATCTATGTATTTTTAAAGTCACAAAGTAAAGTATTCATAATAAATGTCATTTCACACTTTTTGAATAAAATATTATTATTTTCATTTCATATTTTTTGAAAGAAACAATGCATATCCCTATATAATCTTCATGTCTTTACACGCTTTTCATATATCATATTAATTTTATATTATATATTATTTCTTCTTATGTTATAAATCAAATGAATTCAATATGTAATATAAAAATAATACGTAAAATAATATATTACATTTATTTTATTATATTATTTGATTTTTATATAGTATATTAATTACATGTTATTGTATATTTTAAATAATATAAATTTTAATTAATGGTATGTTGTACAACTAAGAATTCATGAATTTATATTTATAATTTATTTTAAGTTATTTAAGTACAAATTACAAATGTATTAGTTGTTAAATGATAATGGCTTTTTCTTGAAAATCTCATTTTTATTTATAGTCACATCAATACAATTTTTTATATTAATTTTATTTTGGTACAAATTTTCAATTGAATTTAACCATGGTTACATGGATTTTGGTGCAAAAACTGAATTGTAAATTCATAAATATTATTTTATTGGTTTAGCTATTATTTTATTATTTCCTTACGAGGTCCATTATAGACCTCAAAATTCCCCTAATGTCTGATTTTTCTCACCTAATCCCACATCAAATTTTTCCTTTAGCCTAGATTCTTCAACCTTGCATAATAACCACAATTCATGGAATGGAGTAACTTATTTATTCCCATAAATACTTGAAGTAAAGCCACCCCACTCCTCCGCGATCAGGTGCTCAAAATTATGCTAAAAAATGAAAGTTGTCAGAATGGTGTGGAACTGGAATGACTGCGTAGATCTCGTCATTCTGAATCCAACACAACTCATTTCGCGGAAAAATGACACCATATGCTCCCAAAAACACAATCTGTTCGTTTTCCCAAACAGGTAAATTTTCCAAAAATGGCAGTTGACAGGGCTAAAATTTGGGCCAATGGCAGGCTGCCACGTGGCCTCTTCTGGTTAGTTGAAAGGTAATTTTTTTAGTCCAATCTAGCCTCACCAATTGTTTGAATCTTATTGGTTTTGTGTGGGAACATTTTGATTGGTTGTAAGATGACCAACCACATGTTGCCATGTGGCCCAACCAGAGGCCGCCACATGGCAGCACGGCAACCAACAAAAATTTGTTGGCAATCCGAATTAGCCTCCATAGGATTCGACATGGTGACCTCTCTCCAAACAACACACCACCATACCGTTGGGCCATCGTTATCACTTACTAATTATGGACGCAAACCTACATTTAAACTATAGTGGGTTGAGGTTTGGGGAAAGGCGTCAGGGCTTAGTCTTGCCCCCCCCCCTATTATGTCACCATATGAACTTTGCTCGAGACCGAGGGCATAAAGCTAGTTGCATATAACCTCCACCATCATGCTAATCATGTGACCAGACCAACACTAACCGCTGACGATTAGCAAGACCGCTGAAATTATTATTTTAATTTTTTTTTATTTGACTATATACAATATGGTTTGAAATTCCAAATTTAGGCATTAGTGGAAAATTTAACTGTCCGACAATTTTGTCCCCCCTAGGGCCAAAACCGCTCCCACTTGAGTGGAAAACCCAAACAAATTCTTCTTCTCATAAAGACTTTCAATTGACGAATTCCAAGACCAAGACCTTTGAACTACTTGACACTTTGAGACCAAGACACCAAGATCCTTCTTCGTTGCTTCTCTTTCTTGCACAAGTCAACGCAAGTCAAACTACTCCTTCTTATGCACTTCTCGGCTACCCTGAAACTTCGGCCTCTTTTCCATAGATCTTCAATTCATACTATTATAATTCCACAGTGTGAGTAGGAAAAATATTGGAGGTGTTTCCTTCCTTTGCTATATTTGGAGGCTTTTCTAGATGAACTCGACTAGAAATAGGATTGATTTGGAGATCCTTTTCTCGTCCTTTATTACAGCATATGTACCCACTACATAAACCCTAGTTTCTGCCACACGTCTGAAGGTGTTTACCCAAAAAACAATCCCAAATTATCTTGATCTTCCTCTTCCCTTACTCGTTGGTTAGTAGGATTCCTTCTTGTGAACTTCACACTCCTATTTCAAACCTTGGCTGAATTACTTCACTGAAATGTTTCCTTCTGAAATGAGGCCAAGCTGCCTATTTATAGTTTTTTTCCCATGTTTATAAGCTGACATTAGTTGAATGTGAACAGGCATGTCCTTTTGAGATATTTCGTCATTGTTTTGAAGTCGAATTGAAGGAGTTGTCTTTTCTTAGTCTTGGAGGGCCTTCTTATTTAATGACTCATACAAAAAAGTAACATGCCCAAGAAGGGTCATTTATAAATGACATTGACTAGATGACAAAATCTAAAGGTTCACAATGGGAACCTTAACTAAAATAAAATTCCTTGATCATGAAACCCATGATTCAAGTACTACAAAAATAATTTCATTTTCTTCTTTTCATCAATTATATAAAATCACAATTTCATATGTCATTATTAAGACCAAACCTAGTTACACTTTTCAACACTATGGTCCTTACAAGGTGTTGCAAAATATTGGTACTATGGCATACAAATTTATGCTTCCTGCATCTTCCCGAGTACACCCAAATTTTCCATGTTTCATGGTTAAAGAAGGTTATGAGTGACAAGCTACCAGTTCAAACAATAATGCCAAAACTTGACAAGGAAGGAAAAATCATATTGGAGCCTGAAGAAGTCACGGAAACAAGAACTCGATAGCTACAAAATCGATCAATTACACAATATATCATTAAGTGTAGAAATTTTAATACAATTATGTATTGCCTGGATTATCCTGATCTAAAAATTGTATGTCACTGTTAAACACAGAATCTTTCTACTAAAATCTTTGTGGAAATTTAATCGCCAATTGCAAACACATGAAGAAAGATCAATCACACATAACACAGATGTTTTGTCGGGAAATCATAAAGCTAAAAACCCCACTATCATATATTATGTATATATCATGGATCATGAAACAATCTCATACAAAACTCTAATCCAAGAGCTCTCAGTACAATATACAATCATCTCACACTGTCATACAAAAATTGGCTAATACATGCACAAATTTACTGCCTCCTAACAGCCTGCCTCCATTACGCAATCCCTGTTGATGAAAATCCTTGAATGAATGAGATAATGCCTTGCCTTGAATGCACAATCCTCATTGTCATCTCCAATGTGTGTGTGGTTGCATGAGTGCACCCACTAATGTCACAATAGATAGTCAAATTGTCCCTTTCACCTATCTCTCAATTGGGTCTCCACTGGATCTGACATGCATGTAGTTAATAGTAGAAAATCTTCAGTTGCATGTTATATCACCCCATGTGAATTAATTTAATATTTAATTCACTGATCTCTCACTAGTGTATCTTTAGTTACAACTAGTTACAACTAGCACAACTGAGTTTAACTCACTTAACTGAGTTAAAATACTTTACAACTCACATAACTACACATCCAACTCTGTTACAACTTCGAATTAATCATTTACAACTAATTCCACTTGCATGTCCCACCAACCAACCTTAGAACTCGAAATTCCTTCAGCTAACTAGTTTGCCACTTCATTTAACTGAAATCAAGTGCTTCAAGAGAATAGATTAATATTTATTGTCCAATTATTTTTAAGAGATAATAATAACCGACATGCAATCTATAAATAGACTTCGCCCATGCATCTAAAAATAGAATCTCATCTATAAATAGAATTTTCTCACCATTCTAATAATAGAATCCCACTATAAATAGAATTTGCTCAACATTCTAAAAGTAGACATACACCTAAAAATAGGTTGCGGGCCCCATCTAGTGTAGGTGCTTAATTTTCACTAAGATCATCATCTTGTTGAATCTCAACGTTAAGTGGAATAACTTACCTGCTGGATATTGCACATGGGAGGATTAAAATTTTATATAGAAGCATCCAGAACTACTCATTCATTGAGGACACCATTTTTTTTAAGGAGAGGGGCATGTTATGTCCATATAATACTAGTGTATCTCCCTTATTGTTATTGTTATTACAACCCCCTTATTGTTATTATTGTGCCCCATAAAAGCCCACTATTGTTATTTTTGTACCCTAAAATTATTGTTGTTATGTAGGCTCTGATTATATTCTGACCCCTTAGACTCCTATATATACAAAGGAGGTATTGCCATTTGTATCATCCAATTTTCATTTATGTGATGTAAAGGAGGTTTCCCCTTTGAAGAGGCTATTTCTCATGTCGATCTATCTTTTCTTCTATTTTTTGAGCTAGTGGCATAACATAGCCATTGGAATATGAAGTGAAGGAATTATGGGAAGGGATACATGTGTATGATGTATCAAGACCCATCTTGTTACACCATACATTGTTATCTAGGATTCATAGTTTTCTCTGGTAAATTACATTTTTATTGATTTGTTTATATACGTAACAATATTGTTTCACATATTGATTTAATTCGCTGCAATTGTTCAAATATTCATGGTTGCTAACATGCCAAATTGTATACAATAGTTTCGCAAGTCTTGTAACAAAAGGGTATCATGGATGTAAATGTTGTGGACTTTCTCTGAAGGCTAAGTAGTCTGCCCACCTACGAAAGCTAGTGTATGATTGCTCCAAGGTATTCCTCTTAGAAGAACAACCTTACAAAAGAGCAACATCCTCTTTCAATGGCAAACTAGAGAGAACCCAAAGGCCTACAATAATGACACCGACTAAATGGCTTAGAGAATTGAGAGAGAGAAGGAGAATGAGTTTGTAGAGAGGTTCGATTCAAATGGGGAGCCTAATTTTGATGATCTATAATTATTCGACACTCGTATTTTATGAGCTCCCATGTTGGGAGCATCATAATATTTCCCACTTACTATATTCCATGCATATATTTAACAACTTCATTTTTTTCATGGTAATGAATTGCACTTATTATTTTATATTCTCCTATTTTTTTCTACAAATGGGAATCAAACCCTTACAATAGTCACAAAAAGATATGAATTCTATGAATTTTATGGCTTATACATAAGAATGCTATGAATTCTATGGCTTATACATAAGACACATACTTTTTGGAATAGAGGGAATATTTTAGTGGAGCATAGGGATCGACATAATAATTGATTTTTCAAATAACATTACTAATTTTTATGCTTTGGATAAGAGCAAGGAGAACTATTGAGAGTGGTCCAAAAATATCAATCACACTCTCATATTCAATGATTTTTGGAATGACATCCATAAGGGAAACGTTGCCACAACAAAAGGAAAGGAGGACATAAACCTAACAAGCATACATCTGACAAGTTGCTAGCCATATGGAAGAACAAATAAAATAAATTTTATTCCCTAATTGTTGTTGAGTAAGTAAAAGAGTGATCCCTCATATTTTTACCATTTACATTCTTATGGTTCTCTAAAGAAGATAAAAGCCATATAAGTCACACTTAAAATTGGAATTAGTAAAACTACTAGTGAATATCTTAAACCTATAGTTCAAGGATGATGACTCCATGGCTTTAGCTCCTGAAATCATAGCCATCATGCATGGCATAGATTCCATTGGAGTAAAATATGCCTTCCTCTCATAGCCTTCATCATGAATCTTTGCCCTACATACTCTCACAACCTTGAATCATTGCAAGCTAGTGACCAACTGTTGTCTTTTACATTTGACTCTTTGGTGGAGAAAGTTTCAGAACAACTTATACCACTGGAGAGATCATGTGCCTCACTAAAAAAGGAGAGAAGCAATCACATGATTCTTCTAGAGGAAATATAAGTAAAAGAGAGCATATAAGAAAGGATTTTAGAGATGGGAAGGGGGGTGTAGACACAATTTTAGAGATAGAATTGATATTCATTGTATTTTTTGTGAAATAAATGTACATGATGTGACTACATGCATAATCTCCTGGGAGAAAATTAAATACAAACAATATCATCAATAATTGAAAAGTAAAACTTGAGATCTAGTGAAAGGTAAAGAACTTGAATATGCCCATTACATTGTTCCCAATTGCAATATTGGAGTAGCTTCATGGAGAGATGTTTGGCTACCTGACGTAGGTAAAAAATGTCACATGAAATCTTGTAGAGAACTCTTTGAATGTTTTTAATAGAAACGTAGATGGTATATTGTATTTTGCAGATAAATCATGTCTTAGACCTTCAAAAAATTTCTATCCCTTATGCACATTCGATAGTAAGATCGCTTCATTCATATATTTGATGTACAAATTGAAATAAGGTAGGCTTTAGAGAACATGGTTTTCTTTAGTAGAGTGGAGGACGAAGGACTATTGAAATTGAAAAAGACATCTATTCATGCACCTAATTCTACATAGACTATGAAAATGACGAAGATCAAGAAGTGAAATCGTCATAATATCTAGATGAAGAAGAGACTATTCCAACAATATCTTGTCATGAATTAACTAACATTAGTGCACCAAAAACCCTAAAGATAGAAGGATATATAGAAAAGAAAAGGGTAACAATATTACCCATAAGTTCATCAATAAAAAATTCGAAAAGCTTATTAATTGCTTTGAATATCCAACACCAGAATTTACATCGAAATGGGTGGTATTGATGTTGTTGATGTTCACATGATTACAATCCAAATGGGTGGTGTTGATGTTGTATTAAGCGTCTAATGGTTACAATAATTGAGAATAATGGCCCTTAATTTTCAACATCTTTTCATAAGATAGGACATTAAAACAAGAAGTCCTTTTAGAATTACATACTTCTCTATGGTAGGACATTTAAGGTTCTTGAAGACCTACCATAAAATCAAGAAATATTTTATTGGGAAGTTCTTAAAGAAAATTTGCAAAAGTTGTAGTTGAATGTGTAATATGTCCACAAAATAACAATCAAGACCCCAAGGCTCCTACAACCATTAGCTATACCAAGCCGGCATTGGGAAGTTGTTTCAATGGATTTTATTACAATTTTATCCAAATCCAAAGAAAAAAATGTCATTGTGGTAGTGGTAGATTGAACGATAAAGTATGCTCATTTTTTCCATTTTCTCATATTGTCATCTACCCACACTAAAAGACAATAAGCTACAAAAAAAAATCCTATACTAATAATTTGATCTTTCATTTGTCTATAGACATAAATCCCAATTGCCCATTAATCCTAAAAACCTATCACTTTAATCACGAAAAATCAAGGAATGATTAATGGTATTATTACAAGTTGCAACCTGGTCACGTAGTCTACTAACCAACAACAAGAGAAGGGTTATCTTTTTCTTGCTGAGGCATCATGTACTAACACCCAAACTGCCTTGGTTTGACATCTTGACAACACCCAAACTGCCTTTGAACATCGTGTAGGAATCATCAAGAGACAAAGCACTAGTGACTTAGGGATGTGACATTTACTTTTTAAAAAAAACTTTTTGTTTTATTATAGAACCAACGCTCAAATTAAATCTGTTCTGCATCTTAGTCTGTACCCTAAATTCTTCTCGAAATAAATATGTTTTGCATCTCATTCTGTACCCTAATTTTTCAATAATATGATGCTGAGCCATTGCGACGTCCATAAACACCAGATGCATATTTTCCACCTCCAACATCATTGCCACGGGGCAGGTAGTCATTTGAATAGCTTGCACCAGTTCTGTTTCTTGCACTATAACCTTGTTGTGAATCTTTGCCATGCCTGCTCACTCTTTTGTAACGTGAATCTACAGCAGCCCCTACACTATAATCCAAACGACTCATGGAATGTCGACCTAGAGATGGGAAATCATCACCCACGTCGGTATATGGGCGTTTGGACCCACATACTCTTTTGCCACCATGATAATCTGAAATTCCATTCATGCGAAAACTGTAGCTATCCTCGGGGTATATAGGCCTGGGTGGAGGCATGCTCTCAGAATATCCAGCCCCACGATATCCATAATCACCGTCGTATGAGTATGAGGATCCTCTAGTAACTATTTCAGCAGGTCTAGCTGAAGGTAGAGCATATGGAGAAGCTCGAAAATGGAGGACAGACTTCTGTGTCTGAGTAGATGGAGGTGGAAACTCCTCACCCTATTGAAAAGGGTCTTAAAAGAGAAAGAGAGGAAGTAATTGATTTGGAAAGTGATACAGGGAATGCAGCCAAGAAGGAAAATGCCATGGAAGAGGGCATCTCTTCAACTTTGCTTACATATTATTTGGAATTGGGAGATATCTCTTGCACTCTCTCATCTCCTCTTCCAGAGAGATCAATCCATGACTCCTTGTCAAACATTAAGCAAGTTTTCTCACATATTGAAGAAAGAAATAGGAAGATAAGAAAAAACATTGAGTCTCAACTTGAGGGTCAAATTTCTCTTAAGCAGACAAGGCTACTGGAAGAAATGGACTTAGAAAGGGATCAAATGAAGATATCTTTCTCTCACCCTTTAGCTATGAATGTGACTTCTAATTCTTCTTTCAAAATTGTTAATTTAACAGTAGATGCCAAGAAAATTCCTCTTCCTGACAATATTAATTTACATATGCAAACGAGACAATTAATCTTTAATGATTTGAATAAAACTACTTCAGTTGCTGCTAAAGCTGAAAACATGTTAAGTAAAGTGATCAAACAGCTAAAGTTGGAAAAAGATAACTCAAGAGCTTATTCCACATAGAAGGAGGAATTAAAGAAAATAATTGTTAAAGTTGGTGTTGATCCTGAAGACAGATCAACAATTCAGAAACTGTTGCAGTCTGTTGAATCTGAAATTCAAAATTTGAAGAATAAACTGAAGCTTCCAATAGGTGAGCATCCTATGGCTATTGAAGTAGCCCGGGTGGAAACAGAGAAAGAGAAACTGTTGCAAGATCTGCTGGCCAAGGATCAAGAAATTGCAAAACTGAAGGAAGCAGGTGAGATGTTGTAGAAGCAAATTGATTCTCATGTTTGTACAGTAGTTGTTTCATCTAATTCAGAAGACCCTGCTGCCCAATTAAATCAAGTCTCAACTGAGTTAAGATTGGTAGAAATTGATTTAAAGAAATCTCAGAGGGAGTTGGAAGGAGCTTATAAAGTGCTCAATGTTACAGAGAATGAGTTGCATATGACCAAGGACAATGCAGAAAAATATAGGTAGGACTGTCAGAATGCCTATTACGAGATCAAAGAGCTAAAGGAGAAAGTGAAGGGAAATGTATCCCTTATTCAAGCCAGGGAGATTATTTGGAATGAAATTATTGATGTTGTCAAGAACATATGGGATTTGTTGATCATTATTGGGGAAGAAAAGAGTATTGTGAGGGACCTGGAAAATTTCATTGTTTCCAATAATGAGAAGTTGAAAAACAGGACCTCATATACCAAGAGATTAATTAATTTTATTAATTATAAAACTACTTAAGAGTTGAAGAATTTCGGGATTGAAGACATGACTCGATGTGTGCTGGAGTTTAACAACATGATCATCAAGAATTCATACAGGAAGAATACAAAAAAAAAAAAAAGTTGAAGGAAGTCAAAGAAGTAGTGTTATGGTTCAATGTGTTGTTTGATAAAAGAACCAGAGTTGGTTTTCCATCCTGTTGGGACCAGCAAGGAAATTTCCTCCCTTGGGAGACATTTGAAACATTGTTGGTTGGGGCGAAGAGTAAAATAAAAAACACACATGAAAATACTGTTATTCTGAAGGGAGCCACAATCGTGAAATTTTTGCATAAAGACTTTCAGTAATTATGAATGATGAAAACTTTGTTTTCAGAAAGACCCTCGCATTCCAGGATCATAGATTTTAGAATGGTGCAAGTCAAACTTGCAAATTGTCTCGGCTCGAATGTAGACCCATGGAAAAAATGCAAAGAATGGATGTCCACACAAGAAAATGATGAAGATGCGGGAAATTCTTCCATTCCAGGATCTCAGGTCGTTGCCACCTCATGATGGAATGGTGTTTCACATTTACTTTACTTTGTTTTACTACAGATGTTTTTATTTTCTACTTTTATTGTAATGATTGAAGAAAATAGTTTGGGAAGTTCACATTTCCATAATTTTCCATTTTGTAATAATGTATTTAAGACTCTTTCAAAGAATAAAGGAGGTTCTAGACATTGGGCCTTAGAAGTTTTACCAATTTTGTACATTGTCTTTATGGAATTAATAAAGCTATTTAGAGAATTTTCCAACAATTGATGAATGTGTTGAGTTCCTCTTGTTCCATATTATGTATGTTTCTTCTGTTGGAGTAAAGTAATGCAGCCAGTGGTGTCTAATTTACATCTATGAGTTAGAGTAAATTTCCTTAATGATGCGCTCCTTTATTCTGAAGTCTTTTCTTACAACTGTTTTCTTCTAAACCAGAGATAATAGTTTATGTGATTTACAACATATTGCTAATGGTTTTATCTATCATTTGATCTTCTCCTATTCATGCACATTTATCATTTAATGGAACTTTGAAGAGTTATGTTATCAGTAAAGATTAAAGGGTTTTAATTTATAATTATGGGGTTACCATATGAAGGGACAACACACAATTTTAATTATAAGTGACAATGAATTTCTTAGACATTGATATCCTAACAACTAGAGATTGTCTCCAAAGGAACAACATACCTCCTCCAAGAGTTATCAATTATGTCTTGTTGGGCTTGTACCATGCTCAAATCTTCAAAAAATCTAACTTGTGCATTTAAGAGATGGTCATTTCCCTCTTCAACTTCCTTGAATATTTCTACAGTTATTAGACTGTTGCTCATGATTTTCATTTTCATTTTCAATTCAACAATTTAGGCATCCTTTCTACCTAGGCTTTTGTGCTGTCCTTGCTTTCTATGTCATTGTATTAGTTGTAGAAGCAGGTCTCGTGTGTAGGGATGTATGAGAAAAAATGAAAGAAGTAAGCGAAATTGAGAAAAATAATGTAATATTTTAGTGAGTAAATGTGCTTTGATGAAGCTACATAATTATATTATGAATCCTAAATTGAAATTGCATGAGAGAAAATCTTGTTTATGCTTCGTAGTATGGAACACTTACAATGTGAAAAGACTAAAATTCAAATGCAAGATTTGCGGGCAAGATGTTTATTTACCTTGTTGATCATGATTATTTGCTTAATTAAGGTTTAAGTTAAGCCAATTGGGGTATGCATTAATCCCTAGCCTCACAACCCTAAAATCTATGTGAAATTCAATTACAAGAATGGCCTGGGGACCCAGGGATTGAGACGACAATATTTTTAGTAGTTCATTGGAAAAATTCATTACAATTGACAAACGTCATTAGAACCCCGGGAACATGGACCTTGAATGGTTTGTGATGTTGATTTAATGAAATCACCAAGGGTTTTTGGTCCCGGATAACGAAACAATGGGGGTCAATTTATGTAAAAAGGCTTTATTAAGGCACGTGATTGTGGACAGGCTATTGGGCTTGAAACTTTGTAGCACAAGGAGAACCACACAATGCTGAGGATCCCAACATTATATAAAAAGGTGTGTGTGTGTGTGTGTGTGTGTGAAAATTAAATCAATGTAAAGGTTTTAACACTGAAATAAATAGTTGTGAGAAAAAATGAATACAAGGATTTAGACATGAAAAATTTAAAAATATGAGGGTACCCATTTTTTTTTAATAAATATATAAATGGGGAGGTTGTTGTCATTCGATATCTATTCACTAGAAAAATGACTTTCAAGACCCCTCACATGTGCATTTTTTTGAAAATTTAAATTTCAAAGATCTTATTCAAACCTAATTGACCCACCCTAATCAACTTAAGGCGAATCTATACTAACCTAATTGTCATCATGGATAACAAGAGGAAAACTCTTACCCAAGTATTATCAGCTGAGTCTTTACAAACATATGCAGAACCTTAGATAAAGGTTGTTGACTGTGAGAAAGTATACAAAATATTTCTATAAGGTTAACTTGAGAGCAGGTTATATAGAAGATAACTCTAAAAAGACAACTAGGTACATCAATGGATTAAGGATGAAATTAAAGAGGAGATTAGCATGTTATCTCCTAGCACCATGGAGGGGGCCTATCAATATGCTTTAAGAGCAGAGGAGAAGATAGTCAAGAAACAAACCTTTGGTAGAGGAAAAGGATCTACCAAATGAAGAGGGCAAACAATTGGAGGAGGTAAGACTCCAGCTTAAAAGGATGATGCTGGTGGTTCTAACCAGCAAGAACAAGTAGGGAAAGGATATGAGCCTAGAGGTGGAAGACCCTACCAGCGAGGTAGAGGCAAAGAGTTAGTCTACATATGCTACAAATGTAACAAACTAGGTCATCAATCCTATGAGTGTCCTGATAATGAGAATGCATGGCAAAGAGGAAACTATGATGAACAAGGAGAGCAGGAAGAACCACAAGATCCTGTAGTGGAGAATGTACTTGAGGTTGGAGAAGCTATTCTCATGAACAAGGTACTATTGAAAGCATAGAAGGAAGTGACAGAGTCTTCACAAAGGAAAGATTTGTTTCGAACTACATGAAAATTCCAAGGGATATGTTGCAAAGTAGTTATTGATAATGGAAGCACCATAAATTTGGTGTCCACTGAAATGGTGGAAAATTTGAACCTTAATAAGGTCAAGCATCCAACACCCTACAAGGTGTCATGGTTGCATAAAGGGCACCAACTGTTGGTTATTGAGCAAAGTGAAGTGGCTTTCCAAATAAGCAGATATCAAGACAAAGTTACTTGTGATATCATGCTTATGGATGTGTGTCATGTGTTGTTGGGCAGACCTTGGAAATTTGACAGGAAAGTAGTTCATGATGGAAGAAAGAACTGTTATAAGTTAGATATGGGTGGTATTCAACATAATTTTCTGTCTTTCCAAGAAGGGAATGGAGCTGCAAAGAGTGAGCCAAAATCTCTAATACTTGGTGGAAAAGAGTTCTTACAACAGATGACAGAAGAAGAGGTGAGTTATGCCATTGTTTGTAAGCCAAAAAGTGAATCTGCTAATAATCTCATTTCAGATCTGCCAATATAAATTGAAAATATGTTTGAACAATAACACATAAAAATTTTTATATCATTAATCTTCTTCTTCATCCAACTCATCATCTGTATCATCGTGTTCAGAATTCATGTTCAAAGGGTTGGCCATGTCAGCATCATGATCATCATTGTAATTGTAAAAAAAATAAGTAGTATAAGTGAATTATATGCTTGCCTGGTAATGTACTAAACCATGTGCTAAATCAATTTCCCTTTGTGTAAGATTGGTATCTCCACTGTGTTCATCTTCTTTGACCATTGTACACACACCATACCATGATAACCTACCAGTATTAGCTTGCTTGCATCGTTCAATCCAAACCTACATCCAATCAACATTGTTTGCAATGTATAAATGTATTGCATCCCACTCTCGAATGGCTATATTAAAACAAAATGGTTCACACGCGTATATATAATTAGTTAACAGATTATACCACTATAATATTGGATTGTGCATGAAGACTAAAAACTAAATAAGTACGATTAATTTTTTTTTTTAATAATAATAAAAATAATAATTCAAATGTACTATAAATCTCCACTATATACTTACATCTCACTTTCCTCATTGTACCTATCCTCGATCGCTGATTCCCTTCAAATTTGTTCATGGAGTTGACATCCCAAATGCAATCCAATGCATTGACACTTTTTCCTATTGTCAGACTACATTGAATAATATAAACCATGGTTTGATATACCATACATCCCTCTACCATAAAACCCTCAGGACATGCTGTTTGTCTGACCAAATCCTTCAAAGATTTCAAGTGCCTCTCAACCATCCACATTGATCTTGTGTGTACAGGTACACACTTTTCAATCTCCTCAACTTGGTGTATGAGGTAGTGTTCTTGTGCATTGAAAAATGTCAGAGGTAGATACTTTTGCATTTCACACATTAGATGAGGAATATGTTTCCTCCAATGCTTTATATCTTCTTTATCGATTTATTTAGATGGCAACCATCACAAGTTTCAACAATAGGATATATAGTACATTACAAGTAAAACACATGCAGTCAAATATAAGTTAATGTACAACAAATTATTAAACAAATTACACTTTGCATATAAATCGCTACTCACCTCATGTATTTGCCAAGATCATATATAACTTGTTTGACATTGTTGTCAAAGTTGTCTGGGAGAGATAGAGGTAGAAGATATTGTAACAAAAAAAATAAACAATGATTATTTACTCTAAAACAAGAAAAAAACAAAAATAATAACAAGATTTTTTGTCATTAATGTACAAATATATACACCAAAATAATTACCTTACTATATCCATGCATATATTTAAGATTGCCCACTTACTATATCCCATGCATATATTTAACAACTTCGTCTTTTTGCTTGGTAATGAATTGCACTTATTATTATATACTCTCCTATTTATTTTCTACAAATGAGAATAAAACTCTTACAATAGTCACAGAATGCTATGAATTCTATGGCTTATGCATAAGACACATACTTTTTGGAATAGAGGGATTATTTTAGTAAAGCATAGGGATCATTACTAATTTTTAGGCTTTGGATAAGAGCTAGTATTAGCTCTTATTGCTTAATTGAAGTGGATGTTAAACGAGTATCTTTATTTACTATTCTGGTCTTGATAGTTCATGGAACTAATGACCCAAAATCATTTCAAATGAGATACTCGGTGTAGTAATCTCCATTCACAGAGTTCTAATTTCTATTTGTAGAGATATTTTAGAAATTTTCATTAGAGATTATTGTTGTTGTAGAGATTTTGTTAATTTAGGAATCAACTTTGACCTCTGTTGAGTATTCTTTGACCTGTCATTGATAAATTATTATTGAACAATATTCTTTACTATGTTGGATCTCAACTTTGAATATGTTCAAATCAAAGTAAGTGAAGAATGCATTCCCAAAATAACATTTAAAACACATGGCGATGACTAAGAGTGTATTAGGTTATGCAATTTAGACTTGAAAATGCACCTTCAACATTTCAAAGCTTTATGAATTATATTTGCAAACCCTTTCTTAGAAAATTTGTGTTATTATTTTTTGATGACATAATAATCTACACAATTTTTTAGAAGAGCGTGCACAACATGATATTAACATTGTTGTAAGAGCAACAAATATAATGCAAAGCTTTCCAAGTGTGCCTTTGGGGTTCAAGAAGCCGAATATTTGAGTCAATAATGAAACTTCGAGGATTCTTGGAATTAACTAGGTATTGACAAATAACAATAACTCCTAACATAATTATTAAAGAATAAAGCATTTTCTTGATCTAAATAAGCAACCAAAACTTTTGAAAATCTTAAAGAGACTACGTACAACCAAAGCTTTTGAAAATCTTAAACAGAGTTTTTGAATATATGGACAATCTCTATTCCACAATTTGACTATGTCAAAGAAACAAGTAGACAACTATCCACCAACAGAAGAACGATAATATTTTTCCTGCTGAAACTGAGGCATCATGTACTGTCAGTTTGACATCTTGAAAACACTCAAACTGCCGATAATATTTTTCCTGCTGAAACTGAGGCATCATGTACTGTCAGTTTGACATCTTGAAAACACGCAAACTGCCCATCTTGAAAACACCCAAACTGCCCATAATATTTTTCCTGCTGAAACTCATGTACTGTCAGTTTGACATCTTGAAAACACTCAAACTGCTTGTGAACATCTTGTAGGCATCATCAACACTAGTTTATATAGGAGTTGTCTTTAGTGCGACTTTTTGAAGTTTCAGGTGGTGAAAAATTTTGAGGTAAAATCTTGGTTTTTGTTATTCAAACTGTTTTTTTGACTCTATATATGAATTCAGCACCCTCAAAAACCTTTAGGGCACTTCGATTGTGCAAAGTTAGCAATCAAACTTCTCTTTTCAAAAAGAAACCGTAAAAGCCTTCAAAAAGTTGCACTAAAGACTACTCCATTTACATATTTTACTAATATTTTAGTAATCACCATGTTAAGCCCACTAATGACTTAGTCATTTTGTTTAATTAGAGAACCAACGCAAATAACTCTGTTCAAAATAACATTTTGTTTTATTAGAGAACCAAGGCAAATAAATATGTTCTGCATCTCCGTCTATACCCTAAATTTTCAATAATATGATGCTGAGCCATTGCCACGTCCATAACCACCAGATGCATATTGTCCACCTCCAACATCATTTGAATAGCTTGCACCACTTCTGCTGCCTGCACTAAAACCTTGCTGTGAATCTTGGCCCTGCCTGCTCACTCTTTTGTAACGTGAATCTGCAGCAGCCCCTACACTATAATCCAAACGACTCCTGGAATGCGGACCTGGAGATTGGAAATCATCACCCACATCAGAATATGGGCGTTTGGACCCACATACTCCTCCTGAGCCACCATGATAAGCTGAAATTCCATTCATGGTGCTATCCTCGGGGTATATAGGCCTGCGTGGAGGCACGCTCTCATAATATCCAGCCCCACGATATCCATAATCACCCTCGTATGAGTATGAGGATCCTCTAGTAACTGTTTCAGCAGGTCTAGCTGAAGGTAGAGCTCGCCTATCAAGATAATCTTCATTTTCTCTATAATTCCTCCGAGCAGGACCTCGCCTATCCAGATAATCCTCATCTTCTCTATAATTCCTCCGAGCAGGACCTCGCCTATCAAGATAATCTTCATCTTCTCTATAATTCCTCCGAGCAGGACCTCGCCTATAAAGATAACCCTCCTCATCTTCTCTATAATTCCTCCGAGCAGGAGCAGGAGCAGATGGTCGCCTATTATCATATGCCCTTCCTAAATGTTGGAATTGGCGTCTTTCATCTAAAAAGCCCCTTCCGCCCTCACCTCCAAATCGAGTAGCAGGTGCTCCCATACCACGAACCCATGGCACCCTACCATATCCTGCACCAACCCTCCCCTTTTGCTGAGGTTTCCGAAGAGTAGCTTTCAGAGTAACCTTTCTATCTTCTTCTTCTTCATTTACCTCATTCTTATTTACTCCTTCAATGCAAGCCAGTGCCGCTTCACGAGTTCGGAAAGAAATAAACCCAAAATCTTTACGCTTGGCTGCAGGCATGTTTCGTGCCAATTCCACTTCTTCAATTTCACCATAACTTTTAAATTTGTCCAGAACACGCTCTTCATCCCAAGAAGGTGGCAATCCATCAACAAAAACAGACTTTACCTGCGCCATAACTTCCTCGTCCGGCTCAATGCCAGATTTGGCAAATGCAACCTTTGCACGAAGCTCAGTACCAAAGAAAACATCTGGCTTCTGCAAGCGGACGAGGGCATTGGTAGCCTCCAGATGAGTGGAGAACTCCAGAAATGCAAACCCCCTATTTGTCCCTTCTTTTTCTAGATCTTCCATTAAAGTTATTTCCTCCATATTATGTATTCCATATTCTCTCAATTTCTGTTGAAGAACCTCTTTTGTCCATGATTTACAAATATTGCGTAGATGAAGAGTTTCATTATCTTGACTTCTTGCAACTTCGCACTGTTTCCCTCTCACCTGTGGATTCTTGAGCACTACCACTGCCTTTTTGGCTTGCTCCACAGTAGCGAAACGAACAAATGCAAAGCTCTTATTCTTCTGAGTCCGAGAATTCTTTGGCAATCTTATCTCCACAACTTCACCAATCTCACTAAACACCACCTTCAAATCCTCCTCATCAACGTCTTTATCCAGCCCACCCACAAACACTTCAAACTCCTTCTGCTTTATCCGCTCCTTCACCATGGCTGGCGGCATGTCCACATCAGCTCTGTCTCCCTCCACACTCTCTTCATGCCCATTTCCAGACAGCTCATTGTGCTGTTCTGTATCATTACCCTCATTATCATGTGCTTCCTGCATTGCAGTATCGATTTCCTTGTTCTCTAAGGCTATTCTCTTGCAGTCATCCTCGATACCTTCAGCAGAGGGCTTATCAGCATCCTTGGTGGATTCTTTGTCCTTCTGGGCTTCCACACTTGCAGTATCGATTTCCTTGTTCTCTAAGGCTATTCTCTTGCCATCCTCCTCCATATCTTCAGCATAGGGCCTATCAGCATCCTTGGTGGATTCTTTGTCCTTCTGGGCTTCCACACTTGCCTCCTTCAAATCTTTGCATGACTCGATGGCTTTCTCTCTGACTTGCAGAGTTTCAACGATGGGCGAGGGCTTCGACTGTGCTTTCTCGACAGTCTCGGGTTCTGCCTTCGGTGGAGCAGAGCCCACGGACGTGGGTGGGGTCTTGGGCGAGGGCTTCGGCTGTGCTTTCTCGACAGTCTCGGGTTCTAACTTGGGTGGGGCAGAGCTCACGGACTTGGGTGGGGTCTTGGGCGAGGGCTTCGGCTGTGCTTTCTCGACAGTCTCGGGTTCTAACTTGGGCGGGGCAGAGCTCACAGACTTGGGTGGGGTCTTGGGCGAGGGCTTCGGCTGTGCTTTCTTGACAGTCTCGGGTTCTACCTTGGGTGGGGCAGAGCTCACAGACTTGGGTGGGGTCTTGGGCGAGGGCTTCGGCTGTGCTTTCTCGACAGTCTCGGGTTCTAACTTGGGCGGGGCAGAGCTCACAGACTTGGGTGGGGTCTTGGGCGAGGGCTTCGGCTGTGCTTTCTCGACAGTCTCGGGTTCTAACTTGGGTGGGGCAGAGCTCACGGACTTGGGTGGGGTCTTGGGCGAGGACTTCGGCTGTGCTTTCTCGACAGTCTCGGGTTCTAACTTGGGCGGGGCAGAGCTCACAGACTTGGGTGGAGTCTTGGGCGAGGGCTTCGGCTGTGCTTTCTTGACAGTCTCGTGTTCTACCTTGGGTGGGGCAGAGCTCACAGACTTGGGTGGGGTCTTGGAGAATTTGCTAGAACCTTTAGCTGCTGTCTTTTTCTGGGCAGTTGACCCAGCATTCTTCTGGACAAGACGGGGAGGCATTATTGCAGAAAAGTGATAGTGTGGATCGAAACCCAGACCTCCTGAAAATAAAACGAATAGAAATTTCAAGGAAAAAGACAAACTGAAGTAGAACGACTGGAAATGTAAAGAAAAAAAATAAACGAAGGCTTCTGTATATCAACCTCGATATTAAAAGAGAACGCGATCAACCGCTCAGTGTAGTATTGTAGTATTAAGTGTTTAGGGAACTGAGATAACCGATTCATATATGTGCGTCTTCATATGTCCAATGTGTGAGATTTTTAGCCGACATGATATTTTTACCCCGCTTCAAAGGAGGTCAGGGTTTTATAGGTCAAGTACCACCTCCATGG
>JAXQQM020058575.1:0-23233 GCA_034641835.2 Pinus albicaulis | reverse complement strand
GTAAGCAGATGCAAAGCCACAATTTCCGAAGGGATATCGGATGGTCGAATGCCCACAAATGGAAGGAGCGCAGTGTTTATAAGATGGATAACGCCCTTCATCGACTCTGCTAAAATAGAAGATGAGGCCAAACGAAAGCAATATTCCAGCCGTAACAATGATAATGAGAATAGGTCTGACGATTCCTCGGCAGCAGCTCATTATCCCTCTCCCAAGCCGAGAAATTGTGGGTTTGTACAGAGAATGGAAGAGTGATGGGAGCGAGAGACTTTGGCTGTGCAGAGAGAATTGGAAAGAATGGTGGGAGACGGGTGGTGCGAAAAAAAAAAAATCTATAATGAGTCGGCTGGAAAATGCTGGAAAAACCTAGGGATTCTGATTGATATAAAGTCTATGGAGGCTAATTTCAATCAATACATCCTCTCACTCTTCCATATGAACTTCACTCCAACATGGGAATGATTGATTTTGATGATTGTTTTTCTTTTTACATTATCGGAAGTTGATGTCGATGATTGATTTGGCGTCATTTCTCACCTTTACTGTGATGTGATAGTTTTAATATGTACATATTATATTTTCCAATAATGAATATTTTCCATTAAATACTCGCGTTACCTTTAACAATACATCTGGATGCAAGTGAAAGCATCCTCTAGTTCATTAACCAACTATACATCGTGAAGGCACGGGCACGGGCACGCGTGAAATTCTATATTCTCATTTGGCCTCCTTGAAATGAACAATGAATTTCGGCTATATTTGGTACTCCTCATTGAAATGGATGATGCTCACCAATTGTAATTAGAGGAATGAATGATTATTAATTTTGATTGCATCATTATATTATTAATTAATTATTTTTACATTTTTAAAGTAAGAAATTGGAGGAATCAACTTAGGACTATTTTTATCAATTGGATACAGATTAGAGAATTAGAGTTATAAAGCTTTTGTAAACTATTTGAAGCATTAAATGATTGTTTTTGAGTGTTAAAATTTTCCTCTTAAGCCCAATATCTGCTAATGTTATTGTAATTTAGTATATCTTTAGAATGATATAGGAAATACCTTAAACCTCAAACAAAGTTCATATACAAACTAATGCCATCTAGAAGTTGATCTTCTTATTTGGACCACTATTAATTGGAGAAGATGCCACATCAGCCCCAAACTTAAAGAACTTAAGGCGGTCTCTTACTATCTTTAAGGAACTATTATCTATCTTTCCTTTCATAAACATATAAGAAACATAAATTCTATTCGTTATCATAACAAAAACATAATATAGAAATTCAATCATCAGATGACTCTATAGGAGTCGGGTCTTTGACACTCGATCCGTCAACCTGGTGCATGCTTTGTAGCTGTCTCTCAATTTTCCCCAGTTGGACGCTTCGGTGATGCTGCCACAAGTTGATTTCCTGGATGGCTTTGTTGATGTCCGCTAGAGTTGTGGCTGCATGTGGGTCACCCCCTATCTCTTGGACAGAGACAATTGCCTTCACCAAAAGGCACTTTAGTATCCATTAGGTGCAGATCGAGTGATGAAACAAAGACAATCTGCTGCGAGTATTATCGAGGTAAGTTGCCATAGGGTTCAATTCTTCTTCAACCAGTTCAACTTCCTCTTCTTCCTTGGTGATGGTGGGGTACCCTTGCTAAATTCCCATTTTTCCACTCTCTAACTCTCCAGGTCTGCAGCTCCTTTTCTAAGGCCCTTGAGGCTTACATTTATACAGAATATCAATGAATTGCTTCAGCTCCTACAATGACTCGAAAACTCTTGAATTCCTACAGTTCTAAATTTAACCTAACTCCCTACATTTGCTGAAACTGATTATCTCTTCATATTCCCAGCTAGCTAACTCTCTCATGTTATCCAATGATTTGAGAACATTTACAATTCCTCACTCAACAATTAATTAAAACCCCTCAAATTATGAATAATTACATAGGAAATTTAAAACATGAGACCCCCCTTATGTCTACAAAATAAAAGTATTTTTCTTGGGCCTAATGCCCCTGCATCAGACTCCCCAGGTTAAAATGATTCATGATCTCCTGATCATGTGATTTCAGTCCTTGCCTTCCTGGATCCCACACTTTGTTCTGCAACTGGTCACCCGCTGCAATATTCTTCTTCTGCACTCCTCCAGGTTTCCATATTTTGTTCTGTCTTGCTCCACTGGCTACACTTTTACATTCTCCTTCTATCTTTCTTTTGCTGTTGTTTATGTTTCTTTGTTTTCTTGCTGTTGTCTTCCTCTGAGACACCTTCACCATCAGCTTTATTATCAATTCAATTTCTTCATCTAATTTATCTCCTGACTGTTGGATACTGCTCCATCGTGATTGCAGAACTCTTGCTTTCACTTGTTCAGCTCTTATCACTGCTCCTGCTGTAGCTCTTCCTACTGCCACCCAATCATCCATACCCTCTTGTCTTTTGCTACAGAAAAACTCTTCCTGATTGTCACTTATGACAATTTCTGCATTCTCTGCCTTCAACAATTTCTTGTACTGGTATTTAAATTTCCAGTCACTGTCATCATCTCCTTCCTTCTCCTGGACCAAACATCCTTTAGTCCTTCCATTAGTACCTACAATCAGAAAACAAACACTAAAATCATAAAAAATTTGCGTCTCTTTCTCTTCCGGCAACACTTCAAATTGTTGCTCTGACATTTCCTCTGGAAACACTTCCATCTGCTGCTCTGTTATTTCTTCCAGCAACACTTTAGTTTGCTGCTTTGTCATCAACACATCCATATGCTGATTCCAATTCTTCAAATCATTTTTGAGACTGTCAGCTAGTCTCTCCTTTGCATCATCCTCTTCACGGATGTCTCCTTGCTCTGGTTCATAAAAATGAACTTCCTCATTCTCATTCATTTCTGCCTTTACAATCTGAACATTTATCCTCTGTGTTTCTAGTCTCTACTCTAGAACACTTAACTCATGCCACAATTTTTCCATCTCATCTGAGAAAATCTTTGTACAATCTTCACTATCTTCTTTTCTATCACAAGTCAAGTTTCCTGCTGTCACTATCTCTTCATCCTTCATCAGAATAGAATTCTGATCTTCCATCTCTGTAATAACTTCAGCTATCTGTCCATCACCTTCCACTTGGCCATTTAACAAAAATAATTTGTCATTATCAGCATTAATAAAAAATTGGTCATCATCAGACATAACTGTCTTGTCCTCATTGAAGCAATCCCTTTCATTAAACAAGGAATTAATGAATTCCTTTTGTTGCTGCAATTCAATCTGATCTTCATCTGGAAGATAATCATCATACTTTACTTGGAAACATTCAACTTCATTTACCACAGTTTCAGCATATGAACTGTTTTCATCAATACCTGCATTCACACACAACTTGTCAGTTGTAAAACCACAAGACCTCATGGTCTCCTTTGATGATTCAATCATCAAATCCTCCTACTGTTCCAAGCCTTCTATACAATTTAGAAATTCTTCAATGGTCCTCTCTTCAGTCTCTTCAAGCTGTCCATTTGACTACTCAATTTCCAGCTGTTGGCCATCATCATAAATTAAAATTTCTCTGCTTCCAATATGTTGGAAAGAAAAAATTTTCTCCAGCTGTGCATGGACATTTACAACATATCTGGTTGTTTCATTTTCTTCCTTAGTGACAACATCAGTAGTTTTTTCTTCTCCACATGTTCTTCCTGCATACATACAAAATTTGTCAGATGTAAGGCCATTTGACCCTTTGGTCTCACTTGAAGTTCCAGTCTTCAAGTCCTTCTCCAGATACTCAATCATTCTGAGTATTTCCTCCTTCCGCTGAGCATTTATCATTTTCTCTCTTTTCATTTGTAGCCTCTGCCACTTTATCTTCTTCTTCATGAGCCAAAAACTCTATGGTTTTCCTCTATCATCCTCTCTAGTTCATAAAGCTGCTTACTGATCTCAACTATCTCTTTCCAATACTCTTCATCAGTGAGTTTCTTCCTCCTGCCATTTGCTTTGGCATCATCCCTCACTCTTCTGTTGTGGTCTCTCTCAGAACCTCTGCAATCTCTGCTATGGCTATCAGTAGCCATTTTCTCCTCCATGATTTCTTCACTCACAAGCTGCACTAAGCCTCTGCAATAGCAAGCTCTCTTGCTGCAACTTACCTCACCAATCCCTTCTTCTGGATTCTGCTTTTGGCAAGTACTGGTCCCCTTCTGCTGAAACCTTTGGAGCACTCTCTCCTGCTCTCTCTAGGCATAACTCTGCAACTTTTCAAGAACACATCTGTTCTTCTTGCATCCAACCTTTGTTGGGAATTCTCCAAGTTCTGCCACACTTTCTTCCTCACTCAGAATCCCTTGTTGGACTCCTTTATCACTGCTCTCAAAGCTATGATCTGCTTTGCTGAGATTTATTCAATTGCCTACAATCTGAATTCTGCAAACAATTATTCAAACCAGAGTTAACCACTGCTCATCAACTCACCTTCTCTTGAGAACACTGCAGTTGTTCTCCCTATCTAGTCTTTAGCTGAATATCAGGTTCACTGCCATCACCATCAACCTCTGTCTTCACCTTCAAGATTCTGTATAATCTTGCTTCTTCTTTCACCTGCATTGCATCTCTGTATGCTGCAAATAATATCTTTAAACAAAATAAAAAATACTTCACCATCAAGGTTTGTTCAACATCTAATTGCAATCACTCCTGCAAATCCCTCCAATGCTCTGCTGCACTGTATGATGTCCTGTCAGATTTAGATCTGATCACTTTATCACCACACCTGTGTTCACATCTTCGGACCATAACTGGGAAATATTCAAAGTACAATTGCTTTCAAATTCAGATTCTGGAAATCTGAATCATCATCCTTCACTGTATGCTTATTCAAACCTGCAATTTTTGTCAAACAGATTTGAAAACGAACTTTCTTCACTGCTTCAGTACATATGCATTTCAAAAACAAATTTTCAAGAGCTATTTCAATTCTGCTCCGATACCACAATGATGGCGGGGTACCCCTTCTAAATTCCCATTTTTCCACTCTCTATGCATGTAGAATGCATTCCCAAATTTGTGCTCAATAAAATCTCAACCTTTCATTTCATATAAAAATGCATCTCCATCTTATTATCTAAATTGGAAAATTAATTTAATGTCCAAACCAAAGGCTGGAAATTCACAATACAATTTCTGAAGCTTCTATATCTCAAATCTGAGATTTGAGATATTGAAGTACCTTTCGTGTGCTTGTAAAAATCACACACCAGTTCTATTCTCAATTTGGGCAAATATTACATCTGTATGCGGAGCTTATACCTTTAATCTTCAAAGAAGATTTCTCTCACCTTTAATACATGATTGTAATCCTCAACCTCCACCATGCATAAGAATGGACGCACCAATAATAATCTTAATCTGGGAAAATCAATTCAATACGGAAGATTTGAAAACCAACTTTCTTCACTGCTTCAGTACATATGCATTTCAAAAATAAATTTTCAAGAGTTGTTTCAATTCTGCTCCGATACCACAATGATGGCGGGGTACCCCTGCTAAATTCCCATTTTTCCACTCTCTAACTCTCCAGGTCTGCAGCTCCTTTTCTAAGGCCCTTGAGGCTTACATTTATACAGAATATCAATGAATTGCTTCAGCTCCTACAATGACTCAACAACTCTTGAATTCCTATAGTTCTAAATTTAACCTAACTCCCTACATTTGCTGAAACTGATTATCTCTTCATATTCCCAGCTAGCTAACTCTCTCATGTTCTCCAATGATTTGAGTACATTTACAATTCCTCACTCAAAAATTAATTAAAACCCCTCAAATTATGAATAATTACATAGGAAATTTAAAACATGAGACCCCCCTTATGTCTACAAAATACAAGTATTTTTCTTGGGCCTAATGCCCCTGCATCACTTGGCCCTTGCATCCTATTCCCACCTGTGAATCAAAGACTTGCTATAACAGGGTGCACCATCTGAATAGGTCTGGAACAAATTCTCCATTACCTCTTTACTAGACTTTCGGCCTCGTTTGGCTGGGGCAGGTTTAGGAGCTTTGGCTTTTCCCTTATCCTTTCCATCCTTTTTAGTCGACTGGCCTTTAACCATTGCCTTCAATTCCCAGTCTTCCAGAAAATTTCTATGCAGGTAAGAATTGCTTGGAAGACTTGCAATATTACAAATCATGGAAAGATTAAGGAAAAATGAGATATAAACACGAGCACGGTGCTCTCTGGAAGGCATGAGAGACTGGTTTTCTTTACTGGCATGCATTGTACCTAACATTGACACACAGGGAGGAATCGACTTTAAAACAATTGAAATCTCCTTAACAAACCAGCAAGATACAGCGGGAATCTTCGTTATATACCTATCGTAACAGACCAGACTCCTCATTCCCGCAATAGCCGAGACCCAGATAATCCCATTATACCAATTACAGTAGTACATATAACCTTAGCCTTGGAAAAATTAATAAAATTGGCGAAACCGACATGACTGACCCACTCACCACTCGAGCCATTGCTGCAAACCTTTACAGTGTAAACACCCACACTAAAATCATTGTAGGCCATACGGTCAAGTTCCCAAATATGGTAGTTACAGTACAAATTAAAGCCATGCAGAGACGAGGAAAAAAAAGGAAACCCAAAATGGACAGAATAGAAACCCTCCAATGCGGGAGACAGACAATCAAGATCATATCGACACCATGCAAGGTCCTTAAAGTGCCATGCAAAACCAGTATAAAGCCTACAAAACTGACAACACCATAAAAAGCCTAAACAAAAATCAAACAGACAAAAGCAACAAAAGTGGCTGCAACATGAAGAAGGCGATTCTGCATTACACCCTTCAAGGGAGGGTAATTGACCGCAATTCCCACCAAGACCCCATCACTGCAATACCAAACACATAGCCCACTATCTTCTTTCCAAACCAGGCTATCCGCGATAAAAATTTCTAAAACCATGGAATCAAAAGCTATACATTGAAGCAGATACAAGTAATCTAGAGAGAGCCTGATCTTCTTTTCCATAAAACGAAAACTAGAAGCACGTTTCATGGAAGAAGTGAGAGTCGGATCTGATACATAAAGTAGATAATCCACATCTATACATCGAAGCTGATACAGATAATACAAAAAGACCGGTATCTTCTTTTTCATATAATGAAAACCAGAAACACATTTCATGGCAGAAGTGAGAGGCGGATTTGATACATAAACTAGATAATCCACAGCTATACATCGAAGCAGATACAGATAATCCAAAAAGACCAGGATATTATTTTCCATAGAATGAAAAGCCGAAATACGTTTCATGGAAGATGTGAGAGGAGAATGTAATACATACCCTCGCAGACGACACGCTGAAGGTGGCAAAGTTCTCCCTCGACCGCTTAACTGTTTGCTACTACTCGACGTTTTTCTGAATACTAACCACTAGGAAATGGCTACATAACCCATTTCCACCTCGCACGCCTATGCTATCCCCCAAACATTCCTGACAGCCCACCTGCCGCGCTTGGTTGTTCTACAATCCTAATTAATTCCCTCGTTAAGCTCCGTGGGTGGAGCCGCCAACCACTGTCAGCTGGCGTCATCACCAATTTGGGTGTGACAGTTGGTGCATGCTTCCTCCATGTACACCCTCCCCTTCATCGCAACGACCCATGGGTCACCATTTTTCACCCCGATCGGGGGTTTTGGTATGCGATGTTATCCCAATCCCGGTTTACTATCTCCTGCAGTGCTGCAAGACCTAGTTCCTGTATGGTTTGCTCCCATGTAATATTCCCATTTTAGCACACAACTAAATGGAATATTAAAATTTTGTTTTTATCACCTAGCAGCTAAATGAATGGGTAAGGAAGCCCATGCATATTAAAAACATGAATAAAATACCTCAAATGTGAAAGGGGATAGTCATAAGAGCTGGATTTCACACCCTTATTTGTGAAAGAGGGCATTTACATGGAGACAAGGTCAAGTTTGACCAAGTCAACAGCGCTGGGATAGGAGGTGGAAAACACTTTGATAAACAGTGCAGTATGAATGGTAAGAGGGTTATTTGGTGGAGGAAACCCTAATGAGTGGGACCCATGGAGAGAGGGATTTCACTTGTTTAAAAGGAGGGTAGGGCAACCATTGTTATTCAGGATTCATATTATTGATTTCATTGTCTGTTTAGACTTTGTGCATTCTCCTGCTGTTTAGCAGAGTTGCAGTGTTGCTTAGCACAAGGATTTCTTGTTTCGGAATCCTTCTCCTTTCTTGAGAGGCCTCTTGAAGGAATTGTACTAATTTGCCTCACATCTAGGCTTGAGGCCAAGCATCCTCCTTCAACTATAGCGTTATTTCTACAGCAGAATAATGTTGTGTTGCAGGGTGTTGCAGTGAGGGTTCACAACACCACTTCCATCACTTGTTTTTCAGAGGAAAAGGCTCTCTTTCCTTTGAGAGATTAGTTTGGAAGCCCTTGGAGCATATTGCAGATCTTGGCACTTGGCTAACACTTTTTATTTCACCTACAACGCAGTATCCCTCAGTGACTGCATTATTTTTAGAAGGTATTTGCAGTGAGGGATTGCAGTGATTGTTGGAGGGTGAGATCTTCAGTGTTAGGATCAACCTTTCACTTGGAAGATCCATTGGAGGTGGTCTTTTTATCTGATGCAGCATCTTCAGCCTTCTCCATTCATTTCCAGTTCTTGAGTTGTAGCTGCTACCTTGCAACTCCGACATTTTGCAGTTTTGCATATTTCAGCCAATCCTTCCAGGATTGTCTTGAGGTAGTCTTTGGGAGCATAGATCTTCACTCCCAATGTTGTATGAGCCTTCTATATGCAGATGTATGATATTTCACATTCCCATGCAGTAGTGTACCTTCTATGACTGCGCAGTACATGTTCATAAGCATTCTGCAATAGAGCAGAATTCCATCTTTTCACATGTATTCATGAGAGGCTTGTTTTCCTTAATCATTTGAGTTGTATTGTACATGTTTGTTGTTGATTTACATAATAAAATGGCTCTATGGTTTCCATACATTTTGGTATGATGTTTTTCACTGCTATTTCCGGTTTATGTTTATGTATTGCTGGATCTCCACATTTGGAATATCTTAAGATATTCCCAATAGTGTAGAAATTCCCTATTTTGGGATATTACAGTGGTATCAGAGCATAATCTTGGCTCAGCCTGTGGAACTCAGTGAACATGCTATCAAGAAAAGAGAAGATGAAGACTCCATTATGTGGAGAAAGAAAGGAAGATAGGCTTACAAAGCTTCTTCCAAGATCTGTACAGAGCATTCATGAAGATTTCAAGAAGATAAGAAGGGAGATGTATACAAAATCTCCAAGAGGGTTTGAAACTGAATCAAACTCTAGGTTTTCTTATGGGGAGTGTGAGAATGCAACCACACCCTCTGATGCACAACATAGTCACATGCCCAGTTTTTACATGAGAGAAAAGGAGGAAGAAGGAATGCCTAAGAGGGGAACTCTTAGTGGTTTCTTACATGAATATGAATCTCAAACTCAGAAGTTTAGAGATCATATCACTTTTCCAGAGTTTTTCAAGATCAAGGTGAGGAGGAGAAAGCAGCATAATTTGAATAAATTTATTCTATCTACCTTTGATGGTTCCCATACATATTCAGTTAGGGCTTGGGTGGAAGAGCTAGATACCTTTTTGCAGCAGCATCAAATTTTTGAAGATGAAGCCATCAGAGTAGCAGCGCTGCATTTTGGAGGTAAGGCCTATGCATGGTGGATATTTGAATGTTTTTATTTAAGGAATGCAAATACTTCTTCCTATGCAAGGTTCATTAAAACATTGGTGGGAAAGTTTGATAAGAAAAATTCTGAGACACATGTGGTGAAGAAAAACAAATCCAAACAAAAAAGACCTCGCATGGGATGGAGGAAACCATAAAACCAAAACCACTTCAGAAAATAATGGAAGAGGCTGATAACTTGCATCATAATTTGCTAGAGGCAAGACCTTTATCTCATATGTTGGCACAAGAAGGCATGGAGATACCTTTTTCAAAAGAGGATCCAATCATTGGGAGGTTTCCCATTCATGTCGAGGAGGCTGAGGGGCAAACGCCAGATCTGGAGTGATGGAGGCCTTTGTTGCGCAGGAAGAAGGACTTACCCAACCATGAGGATTCTTGCATCAGGTTTGATATGTCCCCAGATTCATGTGGGAGATCAAGGCACAACCGTGTTCTATGGTGTGCCATTGATGACAGGGTGGGGACTCATGGAGGAGCAAGGAGAGATAGGAGGAGGCCCAACATCACAGATGAGGACCACACACCCCTGTCCATTTCATGAGGTTTATGCACCTAAGAGGAAGACTGGATTACGCAGTGAGAGCAGGGAAAATTCTGTCCATTCATGTATGCAGTCTAGTCTTGATGATGATGTCTCATTGCATTTAGACATTTCACCAAGGAGACCACCAGATCAGTAGATGATGAGAGGTGCTTTAAATTTTGAGGCACCATTCATTGATTTCAGAGGAGTGGAGACCTTGGGAGGTCATTGTACAACGTTGAGAGTCTTGGGTGGGCTCAAGGAGGAGAGAGGCATTCTCTCAACATCATCTTTACCCACTCTCATTTCAGATTCTGCGTTGTGGCAGAAGTAGTAGGGGAAGGATAGCAACCTTCCAACTTGCATCTTTGGCATGGGAGATGTCAAAGGAGAGGATAACCATATGATAGATGTTCTTCATGAGAGATCATCAACGCTGTCACTATGGAGGATAGATACATGTTGGAGCTCCCGGCTTTTGGTGGAGTATTCCAAGGATCATTTTTCTTGCATGATATTGGATAATCAGCATATGAGGAGATGCATGGATCATGTGAAGATGGAGGAGATACATAACTCTTTGGAAGAGTTAGCACAACCACCTCTTTTCTCCTTGAGGATGAGAGGAGACTCATCTATGAGCCACTCCATTTACATGAGCAAGACATATGGTAAGGGTATTGTTTTTTTGCATAATGATTTGTATAATGTATATATGCATCCCTTAACCATACATGTGCAAGATGTTGCTCCAAGGAGGATCATTCTTTTCTCTAGACTTCATGGTCTACTTGAGGCCATGAGTAGTATTGGTGACCACTCCCTAGGAGGACTTGGGGAGGAGATGTATTTTGGAGAACATGCTCACTTTGCACCATACATCATTCACTTTCTCCAAACATATGAGGAGAGTGGGACAACAAGTAAGTGGTTGAGAAACCACACTTTTTGTCGCTCTCTCTTGTAGTTGAGGATCAAACTGCGTTGGTTACATTTGAGGGACCATTTTCCTTCTCCCTTGCTACATATGGCAGCAAGTATGGTTCTCATTACGGTTCCTTATGTTGCTGTTGTTCTTGTTTTTATTGGAAGCATGATTGGGGGAATGACACATTGGTTGGATGTGTCCCCTGGGGGAGAGATTTCCCACATTGTTTGCATTGCATGTTCTAATGGGAGCATGAGAGGTAGTATGGCCACCATAACCAAACATTTTTTCTTCTATGAGGTGAGCCATGGGATTGATTAGATGCCATATGATGGTGACTTCCAACTCATCACATATGAGATGATTTGGGCCAGCATGTTTCATAATGTTGGAGGAGAGATCCTTGAGGATCTAGTCTTCTTCTTGCCACTTGAGGGTAACATTATTGCAGCTGAGGATCAACAGAAACTCTGAACTTATCTTAAGTGGAGAGGAGGAAAGTTTGGGGTAGGCTATTTTGTCTACCAAGATCAGTTTTTCAGCCCACCTACATTGCAGGGGCCAAAGGTGGAAGAGGATTTTCGGGAGTTGTCATGTTGGGAGGTAACTCATTTTGTATGGATGATTGCTTGGGGATGGGAGCTTCATATGGGGATGGTAGATCCCAATTCATATCAGACCTCATGCCTCAACAAGGTCCCTCAGTTTTATCTTTGCAGTTGCTTGAGGACAAGCAACATTTGGGAGGGGAAGACTGTAATATTCCCATTTTAGCACACAGCTAAATGGAATATTAAAAATTTGTTTTTATCACCTAGCAACTAAATAAATGGGTAAGGAAGCTCATGCATATTAAAAACATGAATAAAATCCCTCAAATGTGAAAGGGGATAGTCATAAGAGTTGGATTTCACACCCTTATGTGTGAAAGGGGACATTTGCATGGAGACAAGGTCAAGTTTGACCAAGTCAACAACATTGGGATAGAAGGTGGAAAATACTTTGATAGATAGCGTAGTCTGAATGGGAAGAGGGTTATTTGGTGGAGGAAACCCTAATGAGTGGGACCCATGGAGAGAGGGCTTTCACTTTTTTAAAAGGAGGGCAAGGCAGCCATTGTTATCTAGGATTCAGATTATTGATTTCATTGTCTGTTTAGACTTTGTGCATTCTCCTGCTGTTTAGCAGAGTTGCAGTGTTGCTTAGCACAAGGTTTT
This sequence comes from Pinus albicaulis, assembly GCA_034641835.2. NCBI lineage: Eukaryota > Viridiplantae > Streptophyta > Pinopsida > Pinales > Pinaceae > Pinus > Pinus albicaulis. The sequence continues at coordinate 10,754 of JAXQQM020058575.1, read as the reverse complement.
CCTGTTTAGGAATCCTTCTCCTTTCTTGAGAGGCCTCTTGACGGAGTTGTACTGACTTGCCTCACATCCAGGCTTGAGGCCAAGCATCCTCCTTCAGTTATAACATTATTTCTGCAGTAGAATAATGTTGTGTTGCAGGGTGTTGCAGTGAGGGTTCATAACACCACTTCCAACACTTTTTTTTTAGAGGAGGAGGCTCTCTGTCCTTTGAGAGATCAGTTTGGAAGCCCTTGGAGAATATTGCAGATCTTGGCACTTGGCCAACACTTTTTCTTGCACCTACAACGCAGTATCCCTCAGTGACTGCGTTATTTTCATAAGGTATTTTCAATGAGGGATTGCAGTGATTGTTGGAGGGTGAGATCTTCAGTGTTAGGATCAACCTTTCACTTGGAAGATCCATTGGAGGAGGTATTTTTATCTAATGCACCATCTTCAACCTTCTCCATCCATTTCCAGTTCTTGAGTTATATTTGCTACCCTGCAACTCTGACATTTTGCAGTTTTGCATATTTCAGCCAATCCTTCCAGGATTGTCTCGAGGTAGTCTTTGGGAGCATAGATCTTCACTCCCAATGTTGTATGAGCCATATATATGAAGATGTATAATATTTCACATTCCCATGTAGCAGTGTACCTTCTATGACTGCGTAGTACATGTTCATAAGCATTCTGCAATAGAACAGCATTCCATCTTTTCACATGTATTCATGAGAGGTTTGTTTGCCTTAATCATTTGAGTTATATTGTACATGTTTGCTGTTGATTTACATAATAAAATGGCTTTATGGTTTCCATACATTTTGGTATGATGTTTTTCATTGCTATTTCCAGTTTATGTTTATGTATTCTGGATCTCCACATTTGGAATATCTTAAGATATTCCCAATAGTGTAGAAATTCCCTATTTTTGGATATTACATCCCATGAGTTATCCATGACCCTGTCCTAGTTATTGCAACCCAAGTTTGCAAGGAGATCGACTGCCTTGTTTCCTAATCTTCTGACATGGGATGGGGTAATATAACTTATCTTCACCGTAATCTCCTTAATCTCTTGGATCAGTCTGGTTGTTTGCCAGCTGCTGCTAATATGATCTCAGCGCGCTCCTTTCTGCAGCTTTTGGAGGATACCAGTGACCATAGCTGAGTCTCCTTCCACCTCGAGTCGATGATATTGTTCTTTGCTTGCAATTATCATCCTCTACTTTGTTGCATTTAGTTCAGCGTCATTATTAATAGCATGTACTAGGTCCATGGCGTAAGTCCGTAAAACACGACCCTCACAATCTTAGAAAATCCCCCTTGCCCCTTCTTGACCTGGGTTACCCTTTGAAACCCATCATAACTTAGTTTAATGAAACCCTGTTGAGGAGGTTTAAACTTATCCATAATCTGATACACCATTGGCTTAGGTTTCCATGAAGCTGGCGTCAACATTTGGGCTTTAAGATTTAACTGATTGAGTATCCATGACTCACTACCCTGTGCTATCCAGTCCTCCTGTGTCCATTTTTCAGCTAGAATAGTCTCCCATATATTTTGAATAATGGTTTGCCATATTTCAGCGGGTTTTCTTTTCTCATCTTAGAACGTTCTCCTGTTCCTCTCCTTCCAAACTGCCCAAGTAGGAACCCAGCTGACAATGACCAGGATCTGTTTACAACAGTATTATGGTATCCTCCTCTTCTCCAGTTTTCAATCGTATGTTGGACGCTTTCCTTATTTCTATCAAATTGCTGGAAATGAGTAAAATATTATGGCACATAAGGTTAGCAAAGAAGCAGTTATTGAGCAGATGTTCCAAAATTTCTATGTTCTCCCCACACATCACACAAACTGAGGGGCCAAGCATCCCTTGTCTCTGCAATTGGTCCCATGTAAGTATTCTTCCATGCCCAACAACCCATAAAAAATATTCAATTTTAGGCTAATGATTACTTGACAATTTTTTTTTCCATAATCTATTGTCTAAGGGTTGTACATCATTAGATTTTATCTGATAGGCTTCTTGAGTTGTAAACATACCTTTCGTGCTGTAAACCCCGTCAAAGGATATCACTCCTAGATTGTAGTTCTTTCTCTAGGTTTCCACATTGTTGTGTGTCTGGGGCATGTTGCGAATGATGCTTCTACTTCCATCTCCACCAGTACTCGTCATTCTGTTCCTCCCAATAGTGATGTACCAATTTTTCATTTTCCTGATTTGTAAAAAGGAAATTTTTCTGCTAGATCAAGCCTACTGTATAACTTTTCTCTTTGTTGCCAGGAATCCTCCCAAAATTAGGATGTGTTTCCACCCCTAATCTCCCAAAAGTTGTAGTCTCTAATGAGATGTCTGTTCGTAGAAGCCAAGTTCCATATCCTTGATCCTTTAGGAATGATTTGGGCTTGGAACCTCTCCATCGCAGTATGCATCATTTCATACTTACACTCCCATATTGTTTTCTAGAGATCCGTTCCCCCTTGCATTCATCTCCACCACAACTTAGCTCCCATTACCTGGTCAAGAATGTAGGGATCCCGAAGACCCAGGCCACCCTTCCTTTTAGATAGGATCAGACTGTCCCATGATAGAAGAGCCCACTTACGATTTTGTTGAGATCCTTGCCATTAAAATTTTTTGAAGATGTTATACATCTCGGTACAACTAGACTTTGGGGCAGCCATCCTAGACAATTGAAAAATAGGAATAGATTGTAATATATATTTAAGAAGGAAAACACGACTAGGGGCGTTGAGAGCACGAAAATACCAATTATTATTATAACGAGCTACTTAGTCTATGTCCAAGAGAGATAAATATTAAAATTATTTATTTTAATGGTTTGTAATTTATTATATTTATCTTTGTATATAATGCCAATAACAAATTTTGTAACTAATAAAATTCTTAAAATGAAAATTAATTTAAAAAAATAGGATGAACACATTGAATCGAGGAAGAGTGCTTAAATAAATTGATAAATAAATTTTAATTAATAATAATTAATCGGCACTTAGGAATGTAGGGCATGGATCCAACACTTGCTAATACTCCAACCATGGTCTCTATTAATATTGACAGGTATTTTTTTCAATTTCTAAAGCCTCCCTTAACTTACGGTGATGAAAATGGTCAATCCTAGCAATGACCTTAGCCTCTTCAATGCAGATGTGATGGTTAGTCTTTTCTACATGTTCTGCTAAAGTAGAGGAGCAGGATCTTGCATGCTTAATTTTTATATTTAAAAATTGATGGAGTCAAACTTAATGAATAGTAGGCTATCAAGTTTTGTTATAATCGAGCCAGTAGGATGAGAAGGAGTTCCATTTATTCGAGTGAATTTTGTTCCATAAATGAGCAACGCAATTAAGAGTGGATAGAGAAAGAAAAAACACATACGTTTTTGCATTATAGCAACCCATGGGACACAAGTCTCATCACTTGTACTTGCATCCATTTCCATTCAGAGAGAGTAGAGGAGCGTCACTTTCCAATTGGGTTTTCTCCCATAAGGGTTTCCTAGATCATATATTATGTTATCATGATTAAGTGATTATAATTTTTCCATTCTTTGTTTTCCTCTTTTTATATATTACATGCATGAAAATAAGAACTTAATAAATCCAAAATTCTAAGGAAAATAACTCTCATAGTATATATTTCAAATGTAATTATAATTTTATCACATATTTTGTGACAAACTATCCAATGGAAAATCAACAATAGTTTACACCAGAGAAGGTTTATTTAGGTATTTTATGGAAAGTTGCAAGTGATCCATAAACTGTTATGGATAATCTAGTGGACAATCCATTGCAGCAAATCTACTAAAATATATTAGAAAATCTAGAATCTACACTATGAGGGTTTATTTCCCCTTAGATTATGGATTTTTTTATTACTATTTATTTTGTATGCATGTGAATTATAATATGTAGTAAATAGAGAAAAATGAAATAAAAACACACAAACCACAATTGAAACAATATATATCTTACTAAACCCTTTCTGTAGAAAACCTAACTCAAAGGTGAGGTCACTCTACTCACTTTCCCTTAAGAGAAAATTTATGCAAGTACAAAGAAGTAAGGCCTATGGCCCATGGACAAATACAATACAAAATACTCTTTTTGTGCTCTCTCCCTATGCCTCTCGGCTACCATGCTCATTTATGGAACAAAATGCACTAAAAATTAATATAACTCATTTTCCTTCTAATGTCTTAGTTATAATGCAACCCAATAGCCTATTAGTGGTTATGTTTGACTCCAACTCTTAGCTAGAGGTACAACTTGGAATATTCTAGAGTATTCTTCATCATGATTGCAAGGTTATCCAATTTTCCATGAGTAATGGAAACTGAAATGGTATCCTCTTGAATTATGGTGGTCAAAACAGGAAGGTCAATTATGATTGGAGCAATTATTGTACTACTGGAAATATCCATGTGTGTCGAATAGAAAAAATGGTGATGCACTTAAGAATAAAATTTTTACTGAAAAAACATCATTTTATGCCTCAAACTTTTCCTAGAAGGTTTGAGACCCCAATTTACCAAATTGGGCCATTGTTCTAAAGATGGTCATGTGAGAAACCCGTGCCAAATACTCTATAGAAGGTAGGAACTTTTCCTCTTCCTAATCTAAGATGGAATGATCATAGAGTTTTATATTATCTACATCCACCACTCATAAATTTGCATGTATGGAGGTATATTCAGCCTATGGGAAGTATCTCCAACATCTTCTAGTATCTCAAAGGGACCATATTGTATATCCTTGATTTTCTTAGAAAGATATTGTATCCTCTCCTTGTTCAACTATAACCATACTCTATCTCCCATTCTAAATGTCTTCTCTATTATGTTTTGATCATGTTAGGCCTTATATTTTCCCTGTCACTTTTGTAGTGTCTCATATACCTATATACATATTTTCCTGATCTTCTCCCCAAATTTGTATGCCTTCAAGGCATCCCCAATAATTTTTTCCATCACTCCTTGTTTTCCATATGGAAAATCTAAAGGTGAAGGTCTCAAATATCAATAACAAATTTCAAATGTGGACTTACTAATAAAAGTTTGGATTTCTCTATTATAAGAGTGTTGTATATATACCATATATACTTTCATCCCATATCTTCAGATGATTTTGATTATAACCCTCAAAATTTGTTGATTCGCCCCACTATTACAATAAGAATGCTTCAAGTCCCAATGCTAGAAAATTTAATTATTAGCATTGGGTTCGTACATTCTTAAGAGGTGTCGAAACTATGAAACATGAAATGTACCCTTCCTTTGTTGATTTGATGCAATGAATTGAATTGAGATGTGCAGAGAACATTTTGAAAAATTCTAAGGAAACTGCTGAAATTAAATTTTCAAGAAAAGAGGAAATTGAAACTTTAATTTTCCTACTATATCAAGGAAAATCTAATCTATGTTGGATGGTGTTATCATTGATGTCAACCCTAGGGTTTGACTTTGAATGAAACACCAACCATTGATGCCAAATTGTTAATGAATACTTCTTAGTAATTGTTGGACTACATCAAGTTGGTAGCTCCATTATTGGACAGTTGAAAATCCATTTCCAAGGGTTTGGTTTCCCTAGACTCAGGACATAAACATACTTTGTCGAGGTTTTTTAAAGTGGAAAATCATTGATTTTTTCTTAGATATCCATGCCATTCAATTCCCCTTGTCAATATGTTTTTTTTGGTATGTGGCACGCGGTGAGGGGCTTCATGGTTTGAAAGATTTTCATGTTTGAAGTGGATGACCCCAATTGGTGGGCTAAAACGCCATAGGATAGGCTCATAGCACACATTATTTGGTCAATAATCATTACATATCTAAATTAAGGGTTAGTACGAATGTGTTATTAAATGTTAGTGAAAAATAATCTTAAGAAGAGTATTAAATTACTATCCTTCATATTTTGAGGACTAATATCCTCCTCCATGAGGCTTGTTATCACTCCACCGGATCTTCAAAGGCTGAGAAGGAGACCAACAAAAGTAACGACAGACCAATCTTTTTCCAAGTAGCTATCCCTACTAGGTAGGAGAGGGCTCTCTCGAACAGATCACAACCATGATGACTAGATAATGAGAATTTTAGGCTAGGTATAGTAGCACTAGGGTTTTAATTGATTGATTTTAGGTGTTGGATGGTGAATTAGGTCAAAAAAGGACTAGGTCAGGGAAAAGAGGATTAGAATTGTAGAGATCTGATGGGGCAAGGTAGGCGTATACTTTAACACTTTTAGGTATTAATATGAGTATGAGAGACTCCTAGGGTTTCAAAAAAGAGCATGGAAATCATGAATTCTTTTCAATCAAAAGAAAATGAAACACGACTATAATAATTCCTCCAAAATAGAGCATCAAGTAATGAATTCTGTCTATATAACTTAGGAATCATTCACATTTAGAGATAAAATTATTATGGAAATCATAATACATTCAAACATATATAAACATATGATCAGGAGATCATGTCCATTGCTAAAAAATTCTCAAAAATGAAAGTTCTCAAAAGTGCTTGCAACCTGAGCAACCGGAAAGGTCTCCTTGCTACAATTCTGGCACCACAAATAGTTCGCAAAATAGAGGTTGTATGAAGAAGTTATTAAGGTTTGAAAAGCCCAGTAAACTAAAAAAAATGACATTTGACTCAGTTTGACTTTGTATGAAAAATTTCAAAAAAAAAATATTTTGAAAAAAATATTTTTTATTATAAGTTTTTTTGGGCCAATGAGCGAGGGCCATGTGGCCATCTCGAAGGCTACCATGTGGCCCCAGGCCAGAGGTCAAATGGTCATGTAAAATTGTTTTGGAGACTATGGGGTTCGAACGCGGGACCTCCCGCACAATAATGCACGGGCCCGACTGCTCAGGCTACTAGTGGTTCTTAACCTTATGGTTTACCACACCTATTTGAATGTTTAGGTTTTATGCAGCGGGGGTTGGGGAGGCCAGCCCCCCACCATGTGTCTATGCACCCAGCACCATTGACCTTATGAAAACCAGTGGCGGTTAATTCGACGGTTAATCCTTAACGCGTTCACATGCAAAGCGTGCATTAAATATGATTGTTAATCCGTCTGGCGGTTCCTCTAGTGGACCCACATATTTGGTGGGATTGCTATTTTGTCGGACTTATCTGGAGTTCGACCATTTTTAGTGGAGTGTTTTAAGGAACAATGGGCAGATTACAGTTTGGTTCATAAATCTTTGGATATTCGACCATTTTTTATAAATAAATAGTAATTTTTGGCTTATTTTGACATTCTAAGTTGTTTGGAACAAGTTTTAGAGCCATTAGATTTCATATTTCGTAGGTTTAGCTTTAGGAGAGGTCAAGGAGCCACTAGGGTATTCTCAGTGTATTGAGCATTCATTCTCTGTTTTCTACATATGAATAGTCATTCTTGACTAATTCAAGCATTCTGAAGCTATTTTTATAGAGAGCATAGCCATTTGAGGCTTTTTATCACATGTACTTACCATTTTTGAGAAATAATATATGAGGGACATGCCATTGGGAGCTGGACCAGGAGATGTAGCCCAGGAGGGGTGAACTGCTTCATCAATTTGCTGAGTATTGTCATATGTGATGCTTTGTTCTCTATTATTTACTGCTGCACAGTGTTATACAAACTAATTTACATGCTTTAACCTCACACAGAAATCTGTTTAACCAAGTTAAAACCATTTTTTTAACCTGCAAACTTCAGTGAACCTTATGCACACATTTTAATTACTGTTTGGATACTTAGCACAACAAAACTAATAAATTCCATTCAGATCATGTTGGTATCAGAGCTTGGGTTAAGTTAGAGTATTTTCTCTATTTAATCTTTGTGCAAAGGATTTTTTTAACAATTTGCAAGAGTTTTAATGCTTGCTATGCTGAATCTTAAGAGAGGAGAAGGTCAATTGGTGAAAGTTCAAAGTAATCCTTAGCCAAGGAGGGAAAGAGTTCCATTATCTCCACCTTCACTTTCACCTCAAAAATAAGCAGAGGAATCCATAAGCATGACTTCAAGGGAGGAAGAAACTCATGAAGAAGTTGATCCCAAGGAGGAAGAAAGAGTGTTCAGGAAAGCATTCCTTGACATGACTGAAATGGTGAAAGTTATTTACCAAGAAAGAAATGAGAGACTTCAAGGAGAAGGATCTAAAATTCACATGGAAGGAGAAGGATCTTAAGGAGGAAATAAAGATGAAGATAATTCAAAGAAGGGAAATGGAGGAAATGGAGATCCACCATCCTCACTGTTAGTATGAATCTTTCGTCGTAAAAGATCACTTTAGCTACGCATAAAAAATAGCCCTAACATCAATTATGGCTGCCAAATATCTTTAAATCTACAATTAGGTGATCCAAATAATGCTGCACAAATCCAGATCTAAGCATAAAAGACATTAAGCAGATAAAGTAAAATGTGGCTCCATGCATCCAATAGACAAGACAAGAACAATGTATTTGAAAGAATTTTTATATTATATATTAAAAAGGGGCACCTTAGAGGAAAACAAGAAAGGTGATTTCCAGTTCTCCTCAATGGGATGGATTCTTAAAAGTCCTTAGCATTTCAGATATAAATTTTCTCTCTCTTGTTGGTGTAGAAAACCCATACAAACATAGAACTCAATGGGAGCTCACAAGGTAAAAAATGGAAAATGTGACCAAGTATAGATCCAGAGTGATCTAATGCAATGGAGGTGACTAATGAATGGGGAAAACCCTTCTATTTATAACAAAATATTAGGGCGGTCTAGAACTCGGTGCAAGAATAAAATATTATTAATCGAATTCTAGAACCACCCTTTAGGAATATTTTATTATATTTGTTGGAGGGAAAAGGATTTTTGACTTGGGTCAATTCCTTTATTTATAAATAACAAATAAATAAATGATTTATTTATTATTTTAGGGAAATGATGGGAATGTAATTAAATAAATAATGGTTTATTTAATTATTTATAGATGATTTAGTCAAATTTAACTAAGAATATTATTTAAATAATGATTTAGATAACTTATTCTTAGGAAATAATTAAATAAATGAGAATTTATTTAATTAATTTCCTTGTTTTGGGTTAAATATGACCGGGAAATATAAAAAAATAAGTTATTTCACGTGGTGAAAGCAATTTTACTTAGGGTAAAATTGGTCTTACATGGTGTACTTGGGTTCATCTAATGATACTAGGTTAGATGACCAAAAAATGGTGTAACACTCACCCACATCCTCATCGTCATCATCCTCTACTTCAGTGAATCAATCTCACAAGTCAAAGAACACTGGTAAAAGTCCTTTTATAAAACTTGATGTTAAGTTTGAATTGCCAATGTTTAATGGTGAAGTCAATGCAAAAAAACTTGGCAATTGGATTAGGCAGTTGGAGGTTTATTTGAGAATCCAAAACGTTCATGATGACGACACTAAAATTCAGCTAGGTTCTTTGAGAATGGAAGGTGTAGCACTTGTTTGGTGGGAAGCCAAGACAAAGGAGGAGATCAAAAAACATGGTAAGATTATTTTATCATGGGATGATTTCATTAATGCAATAAAACAACAATTTTATCCATTAGCTCATTTATGGAAAGCTATCATGAATTGGAAAAATTTCAGACAACTTAAAGGACAAAATGTACAAGAATACACCCAAGAATTTAGGAGAAAAGCTCTCTTATTAGGGGTAGATTTGCAAAGTCAAGACACTTTACTGAAGTATATAGGAGGCTTACATAACTACCTAAAACACACTATCCTTATGTTCAATCCTACTAGTCTAGATGAGGTTTGTGTTCAAGCCACACATTTAGAGGCTAGAGGGAAAAACACTTTTGAAGAGGGTAGGAACAAGCCTTTCAAGGGGAAGAACAAAGACAAAACCTCTAAAGGAAAAGGCAAGAAAAATGCATCTATCAAAAAAGAGGGAGAGAAAGTGGTTTGTAAACATTGTTCAAGAGAAGGCCACAAAGAGAAAAATTGTTGTAAGTTACATCCTGAAAAAAGAACCCAATTTAACAAAAACAAAGGGAAGCAGAAAACTGCAGCTACTACACAACAAGACTTAGGTGATGATTCAGGTGATGAAACCAAAATTTCAGCCATGGGTTTGAATAACATGAAGGTAAAATAAACTGAAACTAAACCAATTAATAGTACTTCAAACTGTCATGTACAAGCTCCAAATGAAGAAGAAAGAATTGAATTGTTTCATGTGAGGGTTATTTCAAAACATACAAAGATTGACACATTGTTTGACAGTGGGTCACAAGCGAACCTTATCTCTAAAGACTTAGTCAAGAAACTAAATCTTGAGACCATTCCACGTCCAAAACCATATCCACTTGGTTGGATTTGTAAGGATGCAAACTTACAAGTTTCAAAGAAGTGTATATTGCGCTTTGCAATTACTGCACATTTTATTGATACGGTTGAATTAGATGTTGTTCCACTTGATATTACAGTAATTGTTTTGGGAATTCCTTATTTATATGACAGGAAAGCTATATTCTGTCGCCATGAGAACAAGTATCATCTATCAAATATGGCAAGGATTTTATTGTTAGAGAACATCGCAAAAATACAAACATTTCTATGGTAAATGCTGGACAGGTAAAAAGACTAGTGAATTCTAGTAAGAGTTCCATACTTCTTATGATTAAGCCTAAAGCTGATGTGAATCATGAGTCATTTGAAGATTGTGATCCCAAGTTAAAATAAAATTTATATGATGTAGTTTAT